>JAPMOR010042216.1:13227-25800 GCA_026543865.1 Argiope aurantia | reverse complement strand
GATCTCTCAACTATAAAAGGAACCTTGAATAGTAGATCTTTTATCCCTCAATTATAAACTAATTATGAAGAGTAGATCTTTTGTCTCTCAACCGTAAAATTGACCTTGAATAGTAGATCTTTTATCCCTCAGTTATAAACTAATTATGAAGAGTAGATCTTTTGTCTCTCAACCGTAAAATTGACCTTGAATAGTAAATCTTTTATTTTTAAAGAGAAAATGGATATTTAGAACTTCTTGTCCATGTGCAGGAAAACTACAGTAATGGAATACTAACCCCAATTCACTTTTTTATAGGGGAAAAAAAATAAACGATAGTACCTTCTGAACCACAGCACAGGATTATGGATACCACAAAAAAATTTTTAAGTTTCATCTATATTTAATCGACACATTTTGGAAGAAATGGATCCGAGGAATATTTGCAACATCCGAGGAATATTTTTCTGATGGAAAAGTGCTAAACAACAATCATCAATTGGTCTCACATTCAAGAAAGAAATCTGTTATTTTATGAAATGTAATTTCCCAAAACAAGCGAAAAAGAGCACGTAATCAACAGCTGTGATAGGATAATTAAATGATGCATATTGTGCCTTGGGGGAAAAGAAGTAGTTCACCCTTTTCAACTGGTCATACTTCTGGAAATTAGAATGGATACGGTGCGAAGTTTTAAGATTGAAAGCGCGTGAAAGTTAGTAGCATTAACTGGTTTCATTATCTTTTTTTTATAATAATTATTTGAATATTTTAAAACAGATTACTTTAAATGTTTATTTTTTGTCCTCTCTTAACATTCGTTGGATATCAAGGAAAAACAAATACTTTGATAATCAATCAATTCCGCGTCTCATCAGATGATTCTAATCCGTTGCTTTTTGCTTTTTTCACAGGTCCTGGCCGAGATCGAGAACTGGCCCGACGATACGGACCCCGATGTTCAGGAGCTTCGAGACATTTTGTGCGACCCCCACTTCCGGGTAAGTCCTTTTTATAGAGCATGAGTTATTTTCCAACCAACTCGTGCATGAAATAATAAATAAACGAATTTCAGAAGTTTCCATAATAATTTATTCAAGAAAATGGTATACATTTTTTTTTGCTTGACATATGAGCGGACATTTCTACTACAGAATTGCATATTACCACTTGACAGTAACCTGACATAGACAGGACATGCCTGACGGCAATATGGATGAAAAATTGGGGTAAAGGGTGTGTGACAGTTGACAGGTTTCTTTCCTCCTAAATAGATACATCGAATGACATTTTCTTGGCAAGAAGGAATAGGAATAGCTGCATAATACAAAAGACACCTATTTCCTTCAAAATTTTGCCAGCGCTATTTTTCGAATTCCTATTTATTTATTTATTTTATATTGTTGGGATTAGGCGCTTGATGTCAATTAGGTGTTGTGAAGTTTCTGTTTTTAATTGTCTTATAACTAAATGAAATGAAAGTATGCGAAAATGTTCGAAATGAATTTTTTGGAAAAACTTAAGAAAAAAGTTAATTTTTGAATATTTGCATAAAAAAAAGATTGAAAACAGATCTATGAAATCAAAATATACAAATTAAGTGGCAAAAGTTTATTACTTTTAAATTAGAAAAAAAAATTACGTTCATATATAAATCAGAAAAAAAAAATAACGGTTTTTTTTCTTCTTTCTTTCTATTTCTTAATTATGTGAGAACATGGTGTTGCTTTGGTTTGGGGGTGTTGAATGCTCAAAATGTACGAACAGAAAGTAAAGGGCAAAGTCTTAAGAAGTTATCAACTTAAGAAGCACAAAGAAGAAAATGGGAATAGAAATAAGCATAGTCATATATATAATTTTAAGATAGATTTATATATAATTTTAAAAATTTCTAAAATTTCTGGCAAAAAAGTATTGGAGTTCAAATGATTTTGAGATGAAAAAAATTGCTTTTATAAATGTTATTGATTATGAAATAGGAGTCATGTGAGAACATGATGTTTTTCTGTCGGATTGATGCCACGACATTAAAAAAATAATGTTCTCGCATGATAACTTGAAATTTCCGATAGCAAATTTCATTTTTATTTTTTCCTGAAAGAAGGCATAAAGCAAAAATCTTCTAGTTTAGAGATTATTAAGTCATTTACTTAAAATTTTGAAGATGGATACAAAAATATATTTTATCTAATTCATGAACTTAAAAAGTCGTATTTCAATTCTCTCTTGAAATATTAGGATTATGCTAAATAACATGAAATTATCATTTTTTTTATCGGCGTTGAGAAGCATTAAAACAAATATAGTATATATTTCTAAATGAATTGATTATTTATTCTCTGGTTCAGGAACTGAAGAGCAATACTGAGAAATTATTATACTAAATTTGAATAAAAAATATACATTACATTTTAATTGATGAGATTTTTAGCAAGAAAGTTCCATCTTATTTTATACAATCGAAAATGGCATCCAAACATGCAAAATAGCATTAAAACGTAAGCAAGTGCAAATATAAAAATCACTGTAATTTCCCAAAATATAGATTTATAAGCAAGATTCTAACGGTTTTATAAAGAGACTTCTTCAAACATTAAGAATAATAAATGGGAAAAAAATTAGTAATTTCGAAAAAAAAATCGTTTTTAACATAATCAACTATCTTAAATCAGTTGTAAACAAAGAAAATAAAAACTATTTTGAATAGATCACTAAAAAAGATTCTTATAAATATATTTTAAACTATCTAATTCAGAACCATAGTGATGAAAGCAGGCGACCAAGAATAAAGAGCTGATCGCTCAATTAATCTTATATCGGTTCAATAAATTTTATGTGGAAAAGAAAAATTGCATAAAAAATAGATATATTTTTATTTATAATAAGTGAATAGTGCAGTGAATATAAAAATAAATTTAACGATTTAACAAAGAAATCTTCCATTCGTTTCAAATTGGTTGATATTTATGGGAAAAAATATGTTCAATATAGATATGAAATAACTTTTTAATGCTTAGGGGCATTTGAGCTAAAATTAATCAACGGAATAAAAAAAAAATTCACTTGCTGACAGTGCAAGACATAAGAATTTTTTTCTACATAGTACCAAAAATTACCGATAGGCTCGAGTTGAGCGCTTCTGTCACTTACTTGCTCAATAGATTATGCATATGTGACAGCAGCGCCACTCCTTCGTTGAGACAGTCATTCATTAATTGACCCTTGATCTGTGTTTAATCCTACCTTGAGAGTGTTTTATGGTAAAATTGTTTTACAACATAAAGCATAATGCTACAATGGCTCTTACAGAATTTAGAACACGACTTAAAAACTGGTCCAGTGTTACTATTGCAACTACGATTGAAAAATTTGAGGAAACAATATTTCTAAAAGTTAGAGACCGCAGAGAACGAAATTTCTGTGTTAGTCAATACTGCAACAGAAATTTTGACAACATATGAATTCACAGTTCTTGAGTACCGATAGAGAATTGAAAATGTTACATGTAGTCTAGAGGAATGTAATTTTGATTAAAACGAAATTATATACTGTAAGTTTTATACTGTATGGCATATATATTATCTGTGCATTTTTAATTACTTGAACATCAATGACATTTTGCACAATCCGATTTCCTACATTCATTGTTATTAATTCATTTGAGATTCCGAGATCTCTCCAATCGTTAATTTTTATTACTTGTTTTTGTGTGTAAAATTCATCCCCTATGCCTTCAATAATGTGTGCATAACATTTTATATCATTCTATTTATATATTTTAATATCTGATTTTTCTAGATAAGGACAGCTATTTTTTGGTCACCCTAAATTTTGGTTGGTTGTTTGGTTGGTTGGTTAGTTTGGGTTTTTTTGGCACAAGGGCCATTCCTGGCCATACTGCGCGATCCTTATGGTAAAAAGTAGAGCTTTGTTGATGATTGGAACTTTGTATAAAATTAAGTATGCTTATGTGTAAACTAAAATAAAATAGCTGAAACAGATTAAGACGAAAAATGACATCTTTGTTTTAAAATAATAATAAAAGGAAATAATGAAAAAATAAAATTTGAAATACCCTAATTTTGAAATACCCAAATAATTTAATTCAAAACAATTTGCGTATTATGTTGATTCATTAATCTTATATGGACAATATTATTCCTACAAGAACATTAACTTAAAATAAGACATTAACTTAAAATAAGTATGTCCAATAGGAAATTAAGTATACTGAATATAAAAATAAATTTCATGATTTAGAGGAGTATCTTTCATTCACCTCAAATTTATAAATATTTACACAAAAAAGCAGGTGTTCAGTTATTCTTACGCACATTTTAAAATTATATAAACGAATAATTGAGTATAACGGTGTTTCTTCACATCTATGGATCTAGCATGGCTCATATAATTATTTTCACAAAATTGCTTTTCTCAGAATCCGATAGATGGCACTATTTATGGCTTGATGATGATTTAACGAGAAAATTTCATTTTGTTATTGTTGTCTCTTATGGCACTTGTCATAGATAAGCCAACTGACGAGGTCAGAGATTTTAAGCAGAGAGAGTGTCTCTTGTTTCAGTAGAGCCATCTAGTGCCAAGAGTATGTCTTTGCTACGCAAGTGTCACATTCTCTTGCACAACCCCTTTTTACGGGGGGGGGGGGGGATGGGCGCATTCATATACGCCACAGAGAGAACTCAGAAGAAAAACCATGCCCGAACCGAGATGCTCAGATCACGGGGAAGACGCGCTACCCTATGTCAGGACACCGGCTTTCATTTTGGCGTCATACAATGCGTTATAAAAATTGGAGAGCTTAGAATTGTTTCATATCGGATTTTAGCCTGATTGTGTATATCAAACCCATTGCATTAATCTGCAGTTTCAAGAAACACATCACAGCGGCTGATAATCTATTTATAGCTTCTTCTCAAGTGCATACTGTAACACTGAGTATAGCGTAAACATACTCTGACCGATTAAAAAAATCCCACGTTAATATTTATTAACTTATATCAGATTTATTAATTTGCTGTGGAAATTAATTTTATTACGTTAATAGATTTAGCATAAGTAATTGAACACTTTTGTTTCTGTAATTTATAGTTTTTATTACTTTCTCGTTTACTAGTTTAGAGAAAGTATAGTGGTCATCAAAAAATTCGAACTTGAGTTTGAATCTCCGCGTTTAATACCTCCCTGTATTGGAATTTTTTTTTTTTGAAAATGTCCATTTGTTTGTCGCAAAGATAACTAAAAAAAAGCTTTGATCTAGATGTATGAAATTTGGTATACGATCTTTACACCAAATTTGTTAATGTCTCTCACATTTTGAGCAAAATCCGCTTAGAGGAAGTCTGTCTGTCCGGCTATTCGAATATAATTTAACAAAATAACTACAAAACGAAGAGAGCTAGATGGATAAGATTCGGTTCACAGAATCAACATCTATAGTTGTCTATAGTCTATAGGTGTCTATAGTCTAGACACCTATCAAACTTTGAACTAACCCCAACAAAGAATTAATCATCTGTTGGTCTGTACTTTCAGAAGCATGTAAACACGATGATTCAAAAAGCAGTGACTTAAATATATCAAATCTGGTGCGCGATTTTGTGACTATAATTGCATTTTTGTGTCGAATCTTTGTTTCAGTCGATTGAGAAAGAAATGTCTAAAGCATAAATCCGATTTTCCGATATTATTAACAGCGTGATGAAACACTTATAATCCAGATAACAGCAACGAAACACGGGTAATTGCTTTTGTCTTGTGGTCTTGTTACTCGACTATCCTCGCTCATAACAATCCTCTACAACATTAGGCCAGTTATTAATCGCCAAATAACCTCGCCAAGGATCCCACGATGGATTCAGTAAAAATGCTAAATTCATGCCAAAGGTTAATATTTTGTAACTATTTTACTCCAGTGCTATACAAGACGTTCTCTGGGATAACATCTTTTTCAGAGTGTATGCGAGACAGTTTTGGGGAGACCACTCTTGCTGGTTTTACATGATTTTGTAATCTTTCCATGGTTTCTCAATATCCCGTACAAATTCTCCCTTATAGTTTCGAAATAAATTTTGTTTATTTAGGAGAAAACATCCTCTTGTGAATGAACGTAATATTTTCTTGAATTAAACCGAAAACTACGACATCATTAACAATACCTTATCCGTACAATACCTTATCTGTAGACTTTAATTTCCTACGCTGGATTCATTTAAATAATTATCCACAACCCAATCTCATTAAACTCATTAAACCCCCTTTGTTAAGCTCTGAATACCTCTGTAATTCATTGTTAAAACATTTAAGCAATTCCTTAGGGTCTTAGGTGCGCATGCGTATCAGTATCATCACGTGATGTCGCTCTTCCTTGCTTTAGATTGCAGGTGGTAAAAGGAAAAAGAAAATAAGAATCTGTGAAGTGTCATTACCGATGTTAAACTTGTTGCAAACAAATCACGTGTTTTGTTTTGCGATTAGTCTTAAATCTATTTCCGGGAGTAAAGACTGCCTGCATCCGTTTCGGTCTTTCTTGAAAGCAGTAATTAGGGAGAGTATCCTTTCGCCCAGTGCGCATGTCTTTTGGAAAATGCATCTGAGTGCTGATTTGGGTGTATTCTCGTCCTACTGAATAAACCAGCGGAGGTGATCTTTTCGAAACTTTCTCGCATGCTTTCTAATAAAGGTATTATTTTTTTTCCCTTGTATATAAATTGGAAAAGGCTGATTGGATGCTATAAAAATGAATTGAAAAAGGCCGTATAAGCCTAAAGTGCTCAGTTTTCGTTTTACAGCTCAAGAGCAATTTTGTCTTCTTAGATTAGTCAAGAAACCTTATTATGCATTTTGAATGTTTTTTATTTATTTTTTTGTCGACCGATTAAAATCAAAATTTGACGTAGTACTACAATTTAATAAAAAGATCACATATAAAGTTTCATTTACCTAAGTTGTTGTATTTTTGAGTTATTGATCTTAACATTTAAAAAAAATGGAGTGTCTTCCCAAAACTTTCTCCCGTATTCTCTCGCACTTTCCATGCCATAGAATGCTTTTCACGGCACGGGAATCCAATAATTACCAAATATTAACATTTGATGAAAAATTAGCATTTTTATTGAATCTGTCGTGTTAATCTTGGCGAGTTATTTGGCGATTAATCCTTGGCATGCACTATTAGAATCCAAAAAACCAAATTCGTGCTTTATACGCGTTTCTTTGAACTGATTGACACAAAACAGCACTTGTAGTCACAAAATCCAAATATCAAATTTGATGCATTTACATCACTACGTTTTTGTGTTATCGAGTTTAGATATTTCTGAAACTAGAAACCGGCAGACGGTCAACCCCTTGTTGAATTAGGCTAAAAATTTGATAGGTGTCTACGATGCACATTTTAAATCCTTGTGCCAAATCTTATCGGTTTAGCTTTCTTCGTTTTGTAATTAGCGTGTTAACTGATAATCGAACAGCTGGACAGACGGATTTCCTCTGAACAGATTTTACTCAAAATGCGATAGAAATCTGCAAGCTTGGTGTAAAGATCGTGTACCAAATTTTAACCGTCTAGCTCAAAGCGTTTTTGAGTTATTTCTGTCACAGACAGACATTTTCCAAAAATGTGTTTTTGCAACTCAGGGTGGTCTAAAGCGGGGGGGATTCATCAAAATTCTAAGTTCGATTTTTTTGACAATTACTGAACTTTCTTAATACTAAGCATACAAGAAAATAAAATAAAAAAGCTCGGTAGACGATTAATGCCTCGAGGAACTTATTTCCAAATTTTATACGGACCGACATTTTAGGACCTGTGGTACCAAATTTTATCCATCTACCTTAATCGAAATTTTTAAAGATGACAATATTTCCGCTTTGCATACCTGGTATACGAAAAAATTACTTGTGGGAACGCCCCCCCCCAAACTTTCTTATACCCTTTTCCTCACATAAAATTTTAAAATTTGGTGGAAACAGTGAATGCATTGTATGATTCTGGCGAATAATAGTAATATAACGTGAATCTGTTGTATGATCTTTGGCCTTTTAATCCCTATATTATTAACATGCAAGTACCCGAAAGTTGGATACGTAATTTGATCTCTTTTTTCCATTGATTGATATTAAAATCTGACAAAAAACACAATTAACACTACAAAATCACATTCCAAATTCCATTAATGTTAGCCATTGTGTTTTTGAGATATCTCGCTTACGTGCATGTGAACATACAGACCGACAGACGGCCAACTCTTTGACAAATTTAATTCAAAATTTGATAAGGATCTCTGTTTCCAGATGCTTAAACTATAAATCAAATTTCATTTATGTAAATAGTTACAATTTTTAATTATCGCTTGTAGATGAATGAAAAAATGCAGACAGACAGACAGTTAGTCCTTTTTGCCAGAATTTGTTCAAAATTTCGTACAGATTTATATTTTAGATGCTAAACTTGTGTAAGACATTTTATCTATCTAGCTCTTTATTTTTTGTAGTTGCCAATCTGAATTTTCCTTGGAGAGGCAAAAGAACTTCTTGTTCATAGTTCAAAATTTGAAAAAAATTCACAATTTTTTTATTTGTACCATTTATTTTTTGAAAATTCATAAATTACATTTGTACTTCTATGTACATTTGATTTATCGTGTTCACATACAGACAGACATAACTCTAAAAATGTTCCTTAATATCCATATTGATTCAAATACTGAAGCACAAAAAAAGTAAATAAATATCAAATAATTAAATATAGAGACCTCATCTTATAGAACTTTGTTACAATCTAGCATAAAATAAAATGTGAAATTCACGATTTAATAATCTGGGGACACGGCAGTGCACCTGCCAATTCGAGCAAAAACAAGCGGCACGGCCGTACCATCCTTTTCTCGAAGCAGTTCAGGCCATTTTCTACCCCCTATAACTTCGTTGTGGAAAAAACTAGAAGCCTGAATTTTCAGTAACAAAGCAGGCATTATATAAACACGGTATATTTCAAATTTCATTAAATTTGAAAGTGTAGTTTAAGAACTATAACCAGTCAAAATTTGGGAATTTTGTCACTGAGAGACCGATCATCAAAACTCTAAGACACTTCTAGCAGACATAGAAGCTTCAAATTTAGAATACAATTAGTGTTTAGTGTACAAATCGAGGAAAAACTAAAATATGTGTGAAATAATGGACGGATCGATAAATTTCTCAAAGTTTCGAGCCTTATCCATTTTGTCGGCAGATTCATCGCCAAGTCGCCAAATGGTCGCCAATTTTGTCACCAAGCTCTGGGATCACTGGCTCGGCATCCTACAGCATCCAATACAGATTACTGTAAAACGGTCTTTCTTATGATGTGACTATTTGCGCTGGGAAGCAAAATTACAGGTTTGTAACAATATTCAATTTGAAATAATTCAATTTGAAGCGGTGGAAGCTGCAAATGCAATGGGTGACTTTCAGAGAATCAATCTGGTAGAAGAAGAGCAAATTGATCTTCAAAGTACGATCGCAAAACTTAATGCCGCTTAAAAAAGAGTCTTCGATAAGATCACAAATAAAATGGACACAAATGATAATAACGCTGACGTTTTACGCTGTTTTGTGAGTGGAATTGGAAAGAGCTTTTTAATAAAAACTCTGAAAGTTTGGGTTAAGACGTATTTAAACAAAAAAGTGGCAGTTAGGGCCCCAACAGGAATAGCTGCATTCAATGTGAATGGATTGACTATATATAGACTGTTGCAGCTGCCTGTAGAACACAAGCAAACACCGAAGTAGAAGTCACTTTCTGATGAAATGCTCCAAGTTCTGAGATCAGATTTGACAGAAATAGTGTTGTTTATCATAGACGAAGTGTCGATGATATCCAATGTTACTTTAAAATATATTCATTTACGCTTATCTGAAATATTCGACACAAGCGACGATCAGAATGGGTGGTTTGGAAAAAAAAACTTCTTGTAGTTTTCGGAGATTTCTTACAGCTTCCGCCGGTAAGAGGAAAGTCATCTTTTGAAAAATTATCAACTGCTGAAACTAACAAGTTGTTAGGTTCCCTCAGTATACCGAATCTGTTGATTGAACTGTTCATATACGATGAACTGACAATAAACGTGCGACAGCTCAATGATTCTGACTTTGTTGAAATGCTAAATAGAATAAGATTAGGTGTGACTACACAAAAAGACCGCGACTTACTCTCGACTAGATTAATAACTCTCAAATCCAATTCAAATGAAAACAGATTAATTGAAATATTTGAACACCTCTCGAAACTTCCTGATGATACCGTTTGCTTATTACCTACAAAAAACATGTGTCAACAATTAAATACTGCGATGCTTAAATCTCTTCCACATCCCGAAATAAAACTTACAGCTTTAGATATCATAGATTGCCCTAGATACCTAACAAAAACAGCTCTTGAATGCATTAAAAAAATATGAAGACGATGCTTCTATGACTGCAGGCCTGGAAGAGAACATAATTATAAAAATAGGAGCAAAAGTCATGTTAAGGCGAAATATTGACTTGAGTCTTGGTTTAGTTAATGATTCTATCGGTATCTTGCAAAGAGTAAAGGTTGGTCCTGAAAATACGAAAATAATTAAGAAAATATACATTGCATTTAATAAAGAACATGTTTACGAGCTTAGTCCGGCCAAAACTAAATTTGAAATTATTAATAGAGCTTATGTTCATCGCGAACAGTTTTCCATATGTATATCCTATGCTGTAATAATGCATAAAAGTCAGGACCTAAGTCTAAATAATGCACTGATGGTTCTGCAGTATTCACATCCGGTCAAGCTTACGTGGCACTTTCGAGAGTTACAAGTCTGGACCACTTACATCTAATAAATGTTGACTTTGGAAGTATTACAGCGCAGGAATCTTCAATTTGTGAATACAACAGACTAAGAAGCATTTATCGTCCAGTCCAGACTTGTCAAAAATTGTAACATCAAAGCTTACGAGAAAAACCTATAGAGATAGGGAGTGGGCTTTGAGAAAAACTGTAGCTGAAGCTCAAGAATTAGTACCGGAAAAGAAAAAGAGGAAGACTGCATACAAAAATAAGAAAAAGACTATCAACAAAAGAAATGAGATGCCATCAAAAACATAACTTGTAAAAAAAACAAGTCTCGCAACTCAGTTCTTCTATCGTAAAAAGTTGTGAGATCCAAGTCGGTCAATTTATTCAGTCCCTACTTAAGGGTTCTTCTGTCTTAAATTATTACGTAATTAGCTAACCTAACAACATCTTATAGTGACCATATCAATATTAAAAATCTTTTATGGTTTAAATAAATAGATTGACTTGGCAATCGCACTGAACAATCTAATTTAATATAATATGTTAATGTAATCTAATTTAATGTAAAGATACATTGTGTTTTCATGCGATGGCCCAGTCAATCTATTTATTTAAACCATAAAAGATTTTTAATATTGATGTGGTCACTATAAGATGTTGTTAGATTAACTAATTACGTAATAACTTAAGACATAAGGACCCTTATGTAGGGACTAAATAAATTGACCGACTTGGTATTACATGGATCTCACAACTTTTTACGATAGAAGAATTGAATTGCGAGACTTGGTTTTTTTACAAGTTATGTTTTTGATGGCATTTATTTTTATTCGTGCATAATTTTATTTGCACGCCAATAAATTTAAACATTAAAAACATCTGTCTCAGTTGCTGGGTGCCAAAGTTCAAGTTGGGATTTCGCATTCAAAAATGAAGCAAATCAAAAGAGTGAATTTTAACTTTATTCAGATGGTAGTATACTGATACAATTATCTGTTCACCATTTATATTACTATAAGATTCTTACTATTTCTAATGTAATTATCATCCTTCCTCCATTTGAATGTAACGATGTAAGATAATAAAAAGTTTTTCAGTGAATTTATTAACTAGTGATTATTTGCGCAATTGCTATTACTTATTACTTAATTTACTTATTACTTGCTTTCGCAATCCAACAATAAACTCTTATAGTTAACCAGCACAACTTCTCTTACAACACTTTTGTTGCACAACAGAGCTATTATGCTAACTCTAAAAATAATAATTATATTGACTTATAAAAAATGAATTTCGCTTCTAATATCAAATTACATTAAAGGCTAAGTTACGTGATACAGAAATCGTACTTATTGCTTATTGCCGAATAGCAGCAATTAAATGGAAATAAATCGCCTTTTGAACATTTCAGACTTTATTATATCTGCACTTAACTCATCGCTTCACTTAGATAATTAACGAGGATAAAAAATATTATTAGAAATACTAGGAAGAAGGTTCGCCGTGGCATCGAAATCTCCATTCAGTCAGAGGTAAGAAGAGAGAAAAGAAATCTAGATGATAGAAATAAGCTTTAAACAGAAAGTTTAATCGAACATCAGAATAGTAATCTCTGTGAATTACTTATGGGAATTGATAATCATTTCTTCGAAAATTATTATTTTAAAAATTATTTTTACGTTAAATTAAATTTTTAATTCCGCTTTTATTTCATAACACACACACACACACACACACACACACACACACACACACACACA
>JAPMOR010042215.1:2212-32510 GCA_026543865.1 Argiope aurantia | reverse complement strand
TGAATCAAATTATATATTAATTATTAGTATGCAAATACTTAAATTTTCACTTGATATTCAACGAAAAATATGATTTTTTGACAAATAAAATTATTTAACTATTATGCAATATGTCGTAAAATAAATATTTACACAAAAGCACGGATATCCAGGAGAAATATGTAAAATTTGATTTCAGATGTGAGAAAATTTACAAAATCAAGCCTGATTTCATTCGAATGTGACAATTTTAGAATGCGATTAAATCATCTCATTCCTTGAAATAAGAACGTGATTAAGCATGACTGAAAAGATAAATTGGTTCGTTAAAAATAAACAATTGATTAAATTTTTCACTCCAAAGTTGAGATGAAGCATATTCGTGTTTCGAAAAATCAACGCATAGAGAATATTCAGAAGTACACAAACAGTATTCGTTATATTGAAAATAATCATTAATTTTCTGAAACAGATCACCGTATATTTACGGTGAAGATAGGTCCAATAAAATTTTAGTGTTCAACACGAATTCAAAACATGAAGTTTAATTTAAAAAGAATGAAAAGTCATCTTGCATTAAAATGCAACGAATAAATATACATAGAAAAATGAAAACTATCAAATTTTTAAAAATATGTTGCAAGCATAATATTATATCCAGCCGGTACATAGAATCTTTTTTCTTACTATGCAGCATGTGGTATTTAAGGACTAACGATAATTGTTTTTTATTTCTTGTAAACAAAGAAAAATGTGAAAAACAAAAACTGGAGAAAAATTAAAATGAAATCTACGATCGCAAATTTCAAGTTATCATGTGAGAACATTATTATTTTTATTTTTTAAGTCATTATTTGTCTTCATTAATTTAATTCATTAGCCAGTTTAAACCGGTTTGAAACAATCACGAGTCTTTCTCTCTCTCGAAATATTAAATAAGAGAGAGAGAGCGTGATAATTTTTTTTAAACTTTCATTTTCAATTTTTCTAGCTGGAAAACAAAGTTTTGGAGCTCGACCGATTTTGAGATGAAATAACGGCTATGATGTCTTAGTTCTACGTCAACCTTTTAAAAACTGCATCTGCTGTCAAAGAAGCATACGTAATAATAAAGCAATACTGGTAAAAGAAGGTCAACCTTCTAAAAATGCATCTGCTTTCAAAGAAGCATACATAATAATGCAATGCTGGTACAAGCAGAAAAAAAAATACTTGCGATTAAAAGATGATGATGAAAATTGCCATTTTATGCTTTATTCATTGCATACGCTATTTCGAGCTTCAAAACCCTCTAACCAAAACAACATCATGCTCTCACATAATAATAATAAAAAAAAATCGAAAGCGAGATGTTGATGAATCTTCACGTTTCAAATCTTCCCGAGTACGAAATATACATTTTTGGAATAAGTCCTTCAGTGAACACGAGAACTACAAAGAACTTCCAGCTAGAAATATGAAATGTGATACATGGCATTTACACCAAATTTTCAGATTTATAATAAATTTTGAACAATATCCATTCAGAATATGTCTATCTGTCCGGCTGTTCGACTGCAAATGAACATGGTAACTACAAAACGAAAAGTGTTAAGTAGTAATATTTGATATATAGATTCAGCGTCTATAATGTACATCTATATCGAATTTTAAAACAATTTATCGCCTGTCGGTCTATATTTTTGCATTCATGTAAGCGCGATAAATCTAAAACGCAATAACTTAAATAAAAGAAACTTGGTATGTGAAACTTATGACTACAATTGTAGTTCTATGTCAAATATTCGTTTCAATCGGTAAGATAAAATATATCTAAAATACATACTTAATTTTACGGTATATTGAATAATATCACCAGTTATTAATCACCCAGAAAAAAAATTGCCAAATATCGCAGATTCATGCCAACATCAATCTTTTGTAACCATTGTTCGCCAACAATAAACAGTTAATACGCATTTACCATTTTTCTTCATTATACTATTAAGCGCACAACTCTAATGTGTGAAAATAAAATCTTGAGAACTCGTGACGCTCAAGGCTTTGTACAATCTCTACAATTTTATGTGGGAGGGGAGGGGGGGAGATAACAGGCTTTGTAAAGAATATGCGAGAAAGTTTCGACGAGACCACTTCATCTGACTTATTCATGTTAAATAGTTGAAATAATTGATGCAGGCCGTCTGTGAATCCAAGCATTCTCTTTTGTTTCCAATTTGCTACATACATTTTTGTCAAAACATTGAGTTGTGAGCTGCCAATAATTCGTATATTTTAAAAAATATATGAGCAATGATTTGTAATTTTTTATAACTTATCTTTTAAGACTTTGCAACCGAATAACTGAAACCGCCTTAACAGAAAATTAATCTAAATACATAATTATTTTACTATGTCGTTGAAACAGTGCTCACATTTCAGAATGTTTCTAGAATTTTAGAATGTTTTTTTTTTTTTTAATGAATAGAGAATATTATAATTTGAATTTCATTAGCTTCACTTTCTTAAACACTTACATGGTTACTGTACCTAAAATTCATCAAATTATACATTCTGAAAACCAGTTTGATGCATTTTTGAAAATAAATCAAGGATAGTCAGCGAGTATTTTGGGCATTTTCGCAAAGAAAATGAAATATTATCCTGCGCAATAGAAATGACAGCACAGTTTTTCCTTCTTTTTTTTTCTATAAATTGGAGTTCACGATTTTTTTTTACTAAAGAAGAAAGAACTGAAAGTGCCTAGAAAAGAACAAGTTTATGATAAAGTAAATAATATGCATTCAGAATCAGAATAAATGAAGTTAAAATAAATTAAAAACTGAATGCATACGAATCGCAAATTAATAAGAAAATAACAAATTTTTGCCAATCACTGTGTGTTTGGAATGAGTAGAATATATTTCATGTAAGCATAAATGCCATCATATGCAACACACAGATTTTAAATACATCCTTCATAAACATTATAATAATTACCTTTAAAAGGGAGATAATCATATGGATATGCATGCATTGTAGGGTCTTATGAATTACTTTTAATTTTTTAATTGAATAAGGTATTAATGATGAACATGAAAAAATGATAGTTGGTATTGTTATCAAACGCGTTTGATATAACATGAATTAATTACATATATTATTTACAGGTAATAAATACTTGCTTCATATTAAGATTCGTCTTTAAATTTTTAATTTAACAAATTTTAATCCTTAGTTCATTTGTTAAACAAAATACATTTTTCCATTAATAAGCTAATTTAAAATATGATATATATACACATTCCAATTTTTGACATTGAACGAATGAGTGCATTTTGTTCGTTAATTTCAGTGCATCGTGTTGCCATTTGGCTGAATGTTTTTATTTCCATTTATAAACTTCATATGACTGTTCCAAAGGATAACAATTAATGTTTGGAAATCCTTTTTTAACGCTTTTTGACAAAAATTTGTAGAAAAGACAGATAGATATAAAATCCATACTAAAATTTAACTTAAATTGGAAACTTGGAAAAATGCCAAGATAGCTAGACGTTTTATGAATAGTTTCACTATTAAAAATACAATCAAAATACTTTTTTTTTACTTCTGAAAAAATACATTACTAAAAAGGGACTTTCATTTTTATTGCAGAATAAATAAAATGTGATTTCTGTCATTGGGATATTGTTTAATTTATAATGTAACCATTTGGCATATTCTAATTCATGTTTAAATTTCACAAAAAATACAAATTTTTTTAAAAATAGTTTTCTTGAATTATATGCAGCTATTCAAAACATATAAATTTTTGTAAAAAGAAAAAAAAAAGTCATGCACTGTACAGTTAACGCAACACCCAAAGAATTTCATTTATAGGAAATCATGATATAATCAAACGCTGCAACGCATCATCTAGCGACGAGGATAATTTTTACGATAAAGATTAGAAACTTGGAACATTAGATGCTTAGCATCAATGTCGTGCAGATTTTTTAAAGATATTCTGCATAAGATTATTCACAAATTCCATAAAAAAGGTTCATTCGCACCAAGTCGTCCAATCCGTTACTCTGCAATTTATCCCTCGATGGAGCTTACACGAGAAATCTCTGTGATAAACGAGACCGTTTTAAGTCACGAGCCTGCAACACGTCAGCCCTCTTGTCCAAGTGGCAGAGATAAGGCGCTCGAGTGTGTCTTATCTTGTTCGTTAAGTGGTTCACAAGCACAGATAGCAAACGATCACAGCATTTGCATTTTTAGTAACTAAAGGTTCTAATTAAATGCGGTGAACTTTTTAAACCAATTGCTTTCTTACTTTCTTTTTCACTTCGGAATTTAATAAGATGTTGAATAAATTCAAGAATGTGCCACCTCATAAATATTCAGCGTATGGAATAATTTTGGAACAAGAAATATTGATCCCAAATTTTTTCAATCTACAGTCAAAATGCTTTAAAATCAGATGGCGAATAAAAAGAAAAATCGCCTTTCTTAAATACGTTTATTTAGCAAGTTGGTGCTTTTACATTGTCAAAACAGTTTATTTTTTTTCTCCTGTAGTGGATTTTTTAGGGTTAACGGATGGTAATATTGAAAGTGACATTGTAATATTTCGAATCGCGTATAATCAAGCATTATGTTTTAAGGGATTTTAAAGACCAAAAAATTAAATGTATAATAATCAGTTTCGATAATCGACTTACCAGATGTAATTTTAATTCATTAAAAGAATAATTTAAAAATAACTAAAAGAATATCCGAAAATGTGATTTTTTTCCCCTCCCCGATACAAACGACAATGGAGTTAATTCAAATCTACATTAATAAACCATAACATTTTTTATTCAGTTTTTCGAAAATGTTTTTTATATATTCAAATAAAATTTTAATTAATAAAAACGTAACGTTACGATCGAGTTTTAGTTTTATAGCCTTATATATTCTAAGTAATTTTTTTCGTTTAGAATAAATTCTCATTTTTATTGAAAGAAGATTGTAGATATAAATTACTTCACAATTTTTTTTATACGGCCTCTTATTAAATCACTCTCCTTAATTCGCCCTAATAATTATATGTAGTAAAATATGTTTAATTTGTTAGTGACGACAGATGTTATATTTCTTGTACTCTTAATGTAAGTGGTACAGTTTTATCACATTTAATTAACACTTAATAACAGCAAGCTTGGATCAACTCAAACTCATCACTTAAAAAGTTTAGTAATGTTAATAGTACTCGAAGACATTTCTCAGCAATGTTTTTCTTTTAAATTATTCGGTTAGATACTTTTTATAATTAGACGTGATAAAAAAACAGCCATTTTACAATTTCAGTCAGGAGGGAGGGGGGAAGCTATATAATATTGTTATGAATATGTAATAATGCTTCTTTGCGCAGTTAATTTAAAAGTAAGAAAGAGAACTTTACAGATAGCTTTAACGGATGCCAGGCCAAAATTCGCCGGGCTTGGCTACTTTGGAGACAAAAATGGCTACTTTGAAAACAAGAGAAAGTGGTCTCCCCAAAACATTCGCGCATACATTCTAATAAAGATTTTACCCTAGAGAACGCCTTGCGTGGCAATGGCGTACAATAGTCACGAAATATTAACATTTGGCGTGAATTTAGCATTTTTATTGAATCTATAATGCGATCTTTGGCGATTAATCTCTGACATGCGGCCAAAAGTATCCAAAATCGAATTTAGGTATCAGACGCGTTTTTCCCAACCGATTTAAACAAAAATTTGACATAAAACTAGACAGAAAGTCGCAAAATCACATAACCAAATTTGATATATTTAAGTCATTGCTTCTTTGAAGTATCAAGCTTGCTTATCTCTGAAACTACAGACCGACAGACAGTCAACTCACAGTTTGATTTGACTCAAAACTGGACAAGTACCTACATTATAGATATTAAATCTGCGCACCAAATTTCCTCTACCTGGTTATCTCCTTTTTATAGTTAATTTATATTCGAACAGACGGACAGACAGATTTCCTCTGAAAAGAGTTTCTTCAAAATTTGATAGAAATCTACAAATACGGTTTAAAGAGACAGACAGACAGACAGACGGACGTTTTCCAAAAATGTGTTTTTCAAACTCAGGGAGGTCTCAAACGTGGATACTCGTCAAAATCTCGAGGGTTTTTTTTTTTTTTTTTTTTTTTTTTTGACGATTATTATAGTTTCTCAATATTTCGTATACGAAAAAGTAACAAAGAGTAGCAAAGCTAAGGATTATGAATACTTTATTGTGAATGAAACTACAGACGAAAAATAAAAATAGATTTTTTAAAAATAGGTAAAAAATAATTACATCTTTAAAAATGGAATACAAGTAAAACGGATTAAATTTAGTGAATTTATAAAAAACAGATGGTATAGATAGAAATATTTAAAAAAAAAAGAATGATATTTGCTGGAGTGCATTTCAATATTTAAGCAACAGTAATATGTGTAATTTAATAAACTGAAAATGATTTACTGAAGAAGAATTTGAAAAAAAATTCAAAAATAAAGAAGTTTCCTTTTTTTAAACATCTACTGCGACTATATAAAAATTTCGAAAATTCAATTTTACTAAAACTTTCAAAATATATGCATGTATCAGGAAAAGAAAAAAAATGTTGCTTATTTTCTTATTCTCTTATACAGCTTTTAGCACTTCAGAATCCCATTGGAAAAACTCAGTCGGTATTCCAATGCATTTTTGATATATCAATCTTCAAACGCAGACGCAGTAATGTAAACAAACACTTTGGAAGGCGCGGACAAATTGTCGTGAAGGCTGCCACGTCTAAAACATTTTTCTTCTCTTCTACAAACTTATGAAGGAAGCAGCGGAAAAAAATACCCCATTGCAGAGAGCAGCACGTTTTCAGCGCAGATAATAGAAAAGTAATGGGACATTGTACAAAGTAATTTTGGGGATACGTTTTTCTTCTGCTGGCGAGTGTCCAAAGGATGGTGTTAACAGATAGCTTGTGGCTCCTTTCGAAAAATGTAGAATTTTTTTTTCTAAACCAGTTTATTGCATTTCCTTGATGAGATCACATTCCAACATAAAATATTTAGTGCTCTTACGTGTTCTAGAGAAGAACGGAAGTAAATTTTTGCGATATGAAATGTATTAAATATTCAGTGAGTTTAAAAGTAACTACTACCCGATGAACTGACTAGAGTAAAAGTAGAGTAAACGACAGTTTCCTATTTTAAAATTTATAGAAAAAAACGTAAGGCACATTAAAGACACTTTATCAGTAAAGACACTTTATCAGTTTTACGGTCCGACAACATGTATATTTGATATTTAGCTTTAAAATGCTGCAGAAATGGAGCTTCAGATCTCCAAAAATAATTGATGAGAATATGCAGTAAAATGCCCTCTAATTTTATTGAATGCTGAGTTCAGAAAATAAAACTATATAATAAAATAGAATTTTTAAAGAAAAAAGAAGAACATTTTTTTTTTAAATTTCACGTATAGAAGTATTTATATACTTTACATTAAAAAATGATTATCAAAAGTTTCGAACTCGAGGGTTTGATCAATATCAACATTTTAGATGCCCAATAAGTCGAAAGAATATTTTTGATATCTGTTTTATCCGTGAGCACACTCAATCAGAAAGACAATGGGTTGATTCGATAGTTGAAATTTGATAGACGATCACTCCAACAAATCGTGCAATTTCATTCAACTTTTGGAAAAAAAATTAATCGAAGAGTTTTTTCTATAAACATAAGCTAGATTTTCCCCCTTCAACATATGGTAAAGAATAAAACATATAGTACTTCAACATATAGTAATAGATACAAAAAAAAGTCTCCGCTATATTTATAAAGAGTTTTTAGTCTCAGTGTTACCATTTACACTAAAAGAAAATGTCAAACAAGTATTTATCGACCGATGATGTATAATTTTTTTTAAAGGTAGCATAAAAATCCTTCGCTTCAAAGTAATCGACGGAAAATATCAATAACTGCGAAATAAATAGTAAAAAACTTCTGGCATACAGTTAAAGATTTTATGTCAAGAGGTAACATTATTTGACGAGAAATTTTGTCAAAAAAAAGTATCATGCTTCACTTATTTGTATTGTTCCCTCATATTCATGATGCTTTTAAAATAAATTTTTCGCAAAAAAGTTTTAAAAAAATGATTAAAATGGCTGACACGTTGACAAGATATCTTTTAATTAATGTTTCCCAGTCGCTTAAAGCATTAAAATAAAATATAATGAAATTCCAAATAATGCTGAAAATAAAAAGAAAATCTTTATCTTTTCTATTAGTCTTTTTTTATTATCAATTAATAACAATGTGGAGCATTACCAAAACGAATAAAGACCACAGAAAACTACTATCATAATTATTTTATTTTTGTACAGTGCATAATGGTCTTAAAGTGTAAAGTTTACCAAATGATATTACATATTATCTATTTTATTTATTGAGAAATAAATCGTTATCTGTTTCTGTGCATATAATAAAACCGTATATCCCACCAAAGATCAAAATGAAGTGGATATAACAACCTCAAATAAGTCTTCGTTCCAAATGCAATTAATAATATTCTATATCATACAAAGGTACCTATCCGATACCTATAGCACGCTGATAGTATTTAAGTATTAAAAACTGAGGACCTTTTCCAACATTTTTCTAACGATTTAATAGCAATCTATATACAACGCAAATCAGTGAATCTTATTCTTAATAGGAAATTCCAATGCTATCCAATGTGATTATGTGATCAGTGGGCGATAAAAAAGCAGAAATTCTTGTTTTCTGCATAAAAGACAAATATGATGCCTCTATTTTCATCTTATCGCAACTTTTCTAAAAAATAACCTAAATAAATCTTTAATTATGCTAAGTAAATTTAATGATGTTAAATCATTAAATTTCAGTTAGCTGTCTAATTAGGAGATTAGACAGCTGAATAATAACTGAAATGAATCAAATCAAGCAATGCAAATGCATTATTTTCTTTAAAAATTGGAAAGGACCGCGGTGGCCTGATGGTAAGGTCTCGGCTCGTGAGCCGTAGGGATCGAGACTCGATTCCACCGAAGAACCATCGTGTAAAGGGGTCTGTTGCACGTTAAATCAGTCAATGCCAAACGTCCTCCCGCTGGTGTGGTGTGGAGAGGGGGGTGACAGCTCAGGTATCATCCTCGTTATCTGACCGCGGTTCAAAATTACGAGATCCGCCCCCAAATAGCCCTAGTGTTGCTTTACAACAGGACGTTAATATAACTAAACTAAAACTAAACTTTAAAAATTTGAGGTTTCAATACCTATTTATAATTTAGAGATTTCAAAATTTATTTTTGATAAAAATGAATGAGAGCATTCGAGCTCGGCAGAGCAGACAATTTGACCTAGAGCTATCAAAATAGACACAATAGAGAGTGCAAATATAGATCTCGAATATTTATTTATTTATTTTTTGTGTGGAAATTTTAAGTAAAAATTAAACAAAATATTGACATTTTTTCATCACAATTTCCGAAAATATTATTGTTGAATTCCACACTATTTTGAAATCTAAAAGAACTGTCACGTTAAAAATATCAATTTTATTATCAAACCAAGTTATCTTGAATTTTGCCAGTTTTTTTTTCCCTGCACAACTTTAAATAAGAAATTTGATCGTTGCATTGAAATCAATGCCATTTTAAATGTTTCATGAAATATGCAATCACGTGATTTTCTAATATTCTTGTAAGTTCAGAAAGAGGAATTCTGATTAATATCTGTCTAGTGTACATGAAGAATTAAAAAACTGAAGTTACAGTAACATCAAAATTAGAAGATAGATTAACCACACTTATATTTTTAGTAACACTGTGATATTATGCTATATTTCGTTAGAATCAGTTATGCATACAATGAACAGAACAGATCTTGGACCATTAAAATAACGTGATTTTAATATATGTGATAATATGTTGCTTTAAAAAAATTTTGTTGACGAAATCATGAACGGAAATTCCAATACAAGAGATTTAAATGAAAATAAACACAACCAACTGGTCGCGAAAAGGGGCTGGTATACATTACAATACAAGCTAATTACATATTTGTCAATTATTTTGTGGAGTGCATCATAAACAAAGTCAAATTTGTTTACTTTATATAAAAATTGATTCTTTCCATGACCAATTACGACATATCGGCATTCCGTCTGGACTGCTTCGCAACATACTCCCCCCTCACAACATCTCTCAACCTCTCGGACAACGAGTGGGATTCATTACGATCGTAATCACTTTAATGACCGCTTGCGACTCCGTAATCTCAATTTATGAGGTTGCTTAACGTCATGACGAAATTCCCTCGACGATCATATTCGTATTTCGGAGCGATCGACTCACCACACTATTGCTGCAAAAGCTTTCTCAGCACAGAGAGACTAGCCTGCAATAAATGGTTCTTTTTACATATTAATAAAGTGATCAGACGTCTCGGGATAGCTCCGACTTTTCAGTCTTTGTCCGGGTTTAAAACTCGAAGATGTAATCAATCTGAAACTTAATCATACTTCCTAACAGAGATATTCCCACCTCTCCTAAACAAAATTTCAACAAAGCCTGAACGGCTTGATTACTTTTCATTTCATAGTCTCGCAATGAGAATTGTGCATATTGGACGCTTTTTTTTCCGACTGACTGAAACCAAAATTCGATATAGAACTATAATTATAATGGCTTGAGAATAATCATAAGTTAATGCATCAAATTTCCTTTTTTTAGCCCTCCAACTACTTATCCCGGGGTTTCCGCTTGCTGGCACTTAATCTATTTTCGATTACATCCCGTGTTTTTCACAGTTCAGTATGTTTATATTCTACTATTACAAACTGTTATTATATCATATTATTATAGAATAGCATACAATAACTGTTTGAAAAATATTTGTAATTTTCGAATCTAAATAGTGATTTTTTAGTTTAGTTTAGTTATATTAACGTCCCGTTTAAAGCAACACTTGGGCTAATTTGGGACGGACCTCGTAATTTTGAACCGCGGTCAGATGACGAGGACGACACCTGAGCTGGCACCCCCTCTCCACACCACACCACACCAGCGGGAGGACGTTTGGTCAGGACGGATTTAACGTGCAACTGACCTCCTTACACGACGGTTCTTCGGTGGAATCGAGTCTCGAACTTGAAACCCTCCGGTTCCGAAGCCGAGACCGTACCACCAGGCCACCGCGGCCCTAAATACTGATTTAAAAAATTTCAAAGGATTAAATCATTGCATTTTTTAGTTATCGCGTTTGTATGCTTTTGAAAGTATAGACCGATAGAAGATCAAACAATTGGACACAAGATGGACAGATTTTGTTCCAAATTTGATTGATATCTACACTTTAAATGCTAAACTTGTGTACCAAATTTTATCCATCTAGTTTTCTTCGTTTTGTGGTTAGCTATTAGCTTATATTCGGACAGCCAGACAGAAAGATTTCATCAGAATGAATTTCGTTTAAAATTTGAAAGAAATATATAAATTCAGAGTACAAACAATATACCAAATTTCATCCTTCTAGCTCAAAGAGTTTTTTAGTCACAGATACAAAGATATAATTCCAGAAATCTGTTTTCGGATTCAAGGAGGTTTGAAATATGGAAATTCGACAAATTCTTGACCTTTATATTATTTATTTATTATTATTGCTATTTGTAGTATCGCAGGAAATACACTTTATATATGAAAATGTAAGAAACTATATATTTCTATAAAATACTCCCATATATTCTGATTTTTAGCTGTAAATAAAACATATTAAACATTTTAATTTCTTTTAATTACATATCTTAAAAATTTTTAAAAACTTTTACTGTATATAGAAGTACGATAATTCTCTGCAAGAAAATAAATGACATTTCAGTACAGTGGTTTAACACAGGGCAGCAAAAGTGACAAATATTACAGGCATCTATGGTTGGATATGTTGCAAAGGCAAAATAGTAGCAGAACTATTTCAACATTTTCAGTTAAATATGGTGATATATAGAAGGGGCGGGGGAGGTATAAAGTCCACACAATACTATTGGATCAGTCACGTAAATATTTTGATTATTATTCAGTTATAATTAAATATAGAATCGTGTGCGTAAAGTCAAAGGTTAAGGTGACAAAAGTTTTGAATGTATCAGGCCAACAAGAAGTAAAGAAATCTGAAATTAGAAAGTAAAAACCTTTTCCGACTCATTTTTTTTTTATAATTCAACACATTATGCATTATTAATATTAGGTGAAATAGTAAAGGGTTCATTCAAAATTCATTTAATTTTCGCAAAGATTAACTTTATTCTAAGAATACATTTGGTAGGTTATCTACAAATAAATATAATTAATAATATCTTTGTATGTATAACACTAACGTGCGTAGCACAAAAAACGCGCTTATTATTTGTTGTTGAATGGCAACGGTCAAATGTAAACAAACCATCATCTGAATTTCCGACTACTTCATTAAACGTTTTTTCAACTGCATCGAACCAATTTATTGCTTAATTAAGGCAAAATATCATTTGAAATGCTCTAGAGATTATTTGTCATGTCACCAAAAAATACATTGAGTCAGAGGAAATGGAATATAAAAGAAAAAAAAAAAGAGAGAGAGAGAGAGAGAGAGAGAGAGAGAGAGAGAGAGAGAGAGAAATATTTTAAACAAAGTTTAATCGAGCGCAAAAATAGGCTTAACCGTCGCTATATAAATAATCGTTATGACTTGCCTACGGAAATAGATGTTCTATCTTCTAAAATAATCAGCTTATGAAAATAGTATTTGTATTATTTTAAAGACTAAAACATTCAACTTTGTAATGATGTCAATTTCACTTGTGTACAATATTTTCCCTTTAATTGTAATAGTATTTTTAATTCAATTTGATACTCAACTTGTAACAATGCTTGTAAATGCTACGTAGGAATTCAAACTCGCCATGAAAAACATTCAATCACGTGTTTTCATCAATAATTAACTTCATACTAAGAGTTTCATTTCCGCTTTTATTTCGTATGGTATGTTCTTTTTAATTTGCAGAAAACTGGTTCAATTGAATTTATGTTTTCAGTCGTATAATATAATAAGATGAAATGCTTTTTTAAAAAAATTATCCCATATTTGTCATTTAACAGCCTAAAAAGTTAATAACTTAGGTTAATAAACTAGTCGCCAGAGGCGGCTAATGTCTAATAAATTTACTATTTCCGGATGTAGATGGAATTACTGAGCCTCATATTTATCTCAAGTCTAATGTCGAGAAGTATAGAAAAAAAAAGCCCTGTGTATTATAATTTCCTCAAGAATGTAGTCCAAGAGGTCATTAACAATATCTAGTCTGGTTAGAAGCATTATAAAGGAGTCACTTTGAGTTAATCATATTCGCCTGAAACACGCTAAGCTTAAAATTAGGAAGGAGCATTTGGATATATATTCCTATTTTTCAAATCTGAGTCAATGATGCTTTTTACTTCCTCGTATGAGTAATATAATGAATTTATAGTAATCGTCAAAAAATTTCGAACTCGAGATTTTGACAAATCTCCACGTTTTAGATCTCCCGGAATTTGAAAACGCATCTTTGGAAAATGTCCATCTGTGACAAATATAATTCAAAGCTAGACGGATGAAATTAGGTATGCGGTCTTTATACCAAATTTGCTGATTTTATCCATTTTTGAGTAAAATCTGTTCAGAGGAAGTTAACAGATCAGCTATTCGAATATAAGTTAACTCGATAATTACAAAACGAAGAGAGCTAGAATGATAAGATTTGGTACACAGATTTAACGCCTAGATTGTAGACACCAGTCAACTTTTCAGCCCAATCCAACCAAGGGTTGACCATCTGTCGATTCTATATTTTCGGAAATATTTTAACTGCTTAATTCAAAAAATGACTTAAATATATCAAATCTGGTATCTGATTTCGTGACTACAATTGCATTTTTCTGCCGAATCTTTGTTTCAATCGGTTAAAAAAAAGGGTTTAAAGCACAAATTCGATTTTTGGATACTGTTCACGCATGCCAAGCATTAATCGTCAAATAACTCGTCAGGACAGATTCAGTAAAAATACTAAATTCACGCCATGGGTTAGTATTCGTAGCTATTGTATGCCAATGCCATGTAAGGCGTTCTCTGTCATAACACCGCAATTAGAGTATACGAAAAAGTTATGGGAAAACCACTCCCTACATTTTTCATTTTTTTCAAAAATAAGACCCGAGTTCGTAAGTAGTTACTGCTACATTATTCAATATATCGTCGACTATCAAGCAATATTTTTAACTTCAATTTTTCAAGACCAGAAAAGAATTGTGAATTTATCAATTAGTAACGAATTCTCTACATATCTTCCGTAAATATGTGAATTATTTTCTAATCATAAGTGAAGAAAAATTCAAATATATTCGTTATGAAAAATTCAGCTCGCTCTTGGTAAAACTCGAAGAATTCAGAGATACCACGCTTACTTGTTAAAACAATAATATACATCAACGATTTTCCTAAGGATTCAAATTGCCAATTACTGATTATCGTTGACGACGTAGCAGTATTAACACAGTGCCCAGGTATTCGAAATATAATACACTGACTACAAAATATAAAACTGCTTCTCAATTAATATACTGGCTCAACGACTGGAAAATAAAATTCAGTTTCTCTAAATATGTAAACGTCTTTCTAGAAAAATAAATATACCGCATCTACCCCAAGCTGAGATCTGACAATGCTTTCTCTATATTATTAATTAAAAATACTTTATAGGTTATTTTTAGATTCAAAATTATCCTTTGATAAACATTTCAAAACAGCAATCTGATAGGTTAAAATTACGAGCATTAATTAATTTCGGAAACTTTAATCAATCGGAAACAAGTTTCTTTCTTTATATAAACTCGATTATTAAAGGTATTTTAATATTTATAAAGAAATCTGACATATTTATTTATACGCTCATGAAATATTGTGCTTTTAAGATTAAAAATAAACATTCATACGGAAGTTCTTATGGTCATTTACCTCTTTGTATCAGCACATCTCGTTAAAGAAGATTTATTTTCAAAACAATGTCTCCGGTTAAATGTTAAAAAAGCAGAGCCCATTCGACAAACCAAGAGGCTACTTTACTTGACAACATGTCAATATTTCACGGCACAAGTACACAAATGGGACAATAATTCCGCAAAACACGACAGTAATTTATAATAAATCCCGAGTGCAGCCGTTCTGCTGAAATAAACTCTACTAGAAATACAGCTTATTTTAAGATATACAGATAAAAGTCCCAAAACCAGGGAAACATTTACAGAATTTTAATATTCCAGGAAATGCGTAGAAGCATGATGAACTCGCTTTTCTTCTTTTAGGAAATCACAGAGCAGTAAACAATTTCTACGGAATGCAATGAACAGTAAAAAATTTACGGATATTTTATAAATTTGCAGAAATGAGCGTTTATTTTAATTTTATATACTGTATAACTACTTGTTGATTGTTTTGAAAGTTTCTGATTAATCACTCGTTAGTTTTCAAATATATTTAACTGGTAACAAATAATTATTATTACACTAAAATGCATATCAAATATGCCGAAACATTTTATAGGTGCAAAAAATTTCGTATAGGTTAACTACTACTGCTCTCAAACTGTCGCCCTTATTATGTAATACTTCTATGTCATCATAATATGACTATATCGTAAGTAATTTTTCTATACACTAAACTTTCATTATTTCTCATATGGTATGCTATACCATATGAGAAATAACGAATATTCGGTCTATGGCATATACATTTTGATAAAACAGCGAAGATACGGGAAGCTTTAAGGTAGAAAACCATAAAAAGTTGCGTATATTCTGACATCGACTTTTTCATATGCTTCAATGTATAATGGTATGATTTTATGTTTCGCACCGTAGTACACTGAAGCAAATAATGTATGCATTTTAAGTATCTTCTCTTAGAAAAATTGTTAAAAATTTTGATCTATAAAAAATCTATAGCAGGTAATCAAATAAATCTATCTGGTTCGTTGGATTTTTCAGCTAATGTTTTAGAAAACGACATGTATATAGAAAGGTAGACATAATTCCATGGATGTTATTTTTTCGGTTTTGGGACCGTCTTAAACATGAAAATTGAACAAAATCTTGAAACTGAATTTTTTGATGATTATATTATTTTATATAATTCATATAGGAGATGGTAAAAAAAAATTAGCTATTAGATATATCAAGAGAACTTTGAATATTCCTGGGTATCGAATCTTTAACTACTGGGGCTGCAAACATGGTACTTTTTATTATTTTACTTTGTTCTAGGATCAACTAATTTACCATATTTTGCTGAGTGCCATATTTTCTTATCTTAAAATTCTCGAGATCGATATAAGTTTTATTAGTATTGTTCTTATTTCAGCTCTGAATTCTATTTCTTCAACATAACTCCATGGATGAGTAATAACTGTTTTTTTGCAATACAAGAAGATAAATAATTCAAAAAACAGGCAAAATAAGTATTAAACTAACAAAATTTGCATTTGTTAAATTTCACATAAATAAAGGATAAAGGTTGTTTCTTCAGTTATTTTTTGCTTGTGAAGATACTATGAAAGAAACACTCACATTGACACACTTCACTACAAAATGTTTATACAATTTCGCAACTCCATTTACGTTTAGAATGCAAAGCATAATAAGCTTTTCTGAAGTTATAAGCTGTGCGTTCATTTTTATAAGACAGAAAAGATCTTTCTCTCAGAAGCTCTGCCTTTACATCAATAAATAAATGACATATACAGATTTAATTTCAAAAAACGCAAACATAAATATACTATAGCACAACCATGCAAACACAAAACAAATTAAAACCATGATCGTTTTAGAGTTAACATTTTTATTTGCACTAAGAGAGAAATATGTTTTCCTTTACAAGCAGACACCCTCCAAAAAATTAGAAATGAACAACCTCCATCTGTAATATTTCACTGAATTAGTTGAAATATTGTACATAGAGGTACATAGTTAACATAAGTACATCTGAAGGGTAAATTGTTTAGGCTCATTTGTAGTGCCACCCTCCTGGGATGACGAAAGCAGAAACCCTTCAGTTCAGACGGATTTTCGTGCGAGCTGGACCAAAAGAAAGATAGATGATCCTCTACAGCAGAAGACGAAATTCTCTTATTTATTATAGTTCACATTATCTCTTATTAAGCGAGGGTGTCATCTAATATATCTTTGTTGAGTTTCACAATAAACTGTTTTAAAAACCACAGTCCACTTCATTTTATTGAGCTATAGACCTAAGTTAAGATCTCAATTCGGTAGAAGGTAATAAAAAAATCCTAGCACGTGTTTTAAGATTTAATGCATGATTTAACGGCAAAAATTACAACTAAAATAGATACAAAATTTACGATAAAGAAATAAGGAATTTTTTTTTTCTGAGAGATAAAAAATTCACGCCATTTTCTTTTTAGGGTAAATAAATACCACCCCAGTCTCCTACATTAGGAACTAATGGAAATTTGGCGGATATCCAAAAATGTACAAAAAAGTTTTTTCCGAGCCAACATTAAATTATCCAACTCGGGTGGTAAATTCTTAATTCCGCTTAATTTCAGACTTTTCTTTGCCAACTTTCCCCATCAACGCTCTCGTCTCGTTAATCACTTTATCGCCTTAAATTTATTATCATAAACGAGATTAGTCATAAAACTGCTTTTTAAAATTTTCCTTCCATTCATCAAGTCGTAGAATTTCGGCTGACGCCGCAGTGTGTGAAGTATTTATTGAAGAACGTTTTCGTCGGTGACCATTTTAGGCTGCATGTTTTGCTGACTTGCGTTTTCGGGAATTTTGTATCAGGTCAGCTAAAATAACCACATGCGTCCACGGGGAATAACGATTAACATGAGGTTACGAGGTTGATTGGGGTTAATTCTTGGTTGTAAAAGATAATGCCCTAGGTCAATGGGATTCATGTGGTTTTTTTCTATTTTAAAGGTAGAATAAGATTCGTGCGTTGATGATTTTATTGTTGTATTTTTAGAAAAATGAATTAATTCATTCAAATTATTTTTAATTGTCAATGTTTGATAGGAAAAACAACCAGATCTGCAATCACCAATGAATTTTTAAGGAACAAAATAGAACTGCAGAAGTACAGTTTATACAAAAATGAAATAGTTTTAATTCTTGTATTTATTTTGAATTAATTTCAAATTTCAAAATAGTATTCATGTGCTCATTAATTAAGAAAGTCTGGAGATAAAAACATTTGAATCATATCGAAATATCTCAACAAAAAGCGAAAATAAAAATCCCATTGGAAAAATAATACAAGATAACTGAAATGCAGGCAATATTTTTTGAAGTATGAGTTATTTGGGCAAAGTTTTATTACAAATATTTACTAAAATTTTAAGTTTTCTGTACTGTGTTTCTAAATAATACATAAAACACTTAACATTTTTCTATCTTAATATTAATGTGATGAATTAAATTAATATGTAAAGTCAAGAATTAAATAAAATGCAATGGGAAAACAAATTTCAATTATTTCAATCCTTACATTAATTTGTAGATTATGATCACTTAAATACACTTATTATGAAAGCCAATTAATATGCCAGTACATACGCATAATTGGAAAGGAAACTCAAATATATTTGATGATTTTTAAAACTCAACTGAATTGCGAAAATGTTTGATGACTTCTCAATCATATACCTGTAATAAAAGTAACTCAGTAAAATTTAATCAAAACATTAAATATTCAAATTAATGAACCGGTTTCAAAATCTTAGGAATTTTATATAGCGCTCAGGTTTATTAATAAATGCTAATTATACATTTCATTAGTAAACTAGCCGCAAAGGCTAGTATATCTTAAAATAATACATAAATCAATCACATATAGATGAAATGAGGAAAGGAAATTCTCAGTGAAATATTATGTTTTATGTTTACGAAACTTTCACAAAACTATTTCAATAATCATTGTTGTTAATTTAGAGCTCAATTCCATTTTTAATTTTATGAATTCCTAGATTTTGCTTCCGCTTCGATTTGCAGTTAATTTTCAAATGGCAAGGTGAGTACTTTTCATACATAATTTTTTAATTTCTCAAGCTGCAAGATTTATGTAATCTACAAAAAATAATAACTCACAGGAAGTTATCTGATCGACAGTTGATTCACTAGATTAGAGTCGCATGTAATTACAAGAGGAATATTGGAAATAAGCCGAATCGCGACTAGATCACTTAAAATGACACTTCAGCCTTTATAGCACTATATATTTTCACACTAACCAGCGTGGGAATTGTGTCAGATAATGTCCGTCTGAACGTACACTAACGACCATATATATAACGGCTTTCATATATTCAGGCCTTGTTATTGGGCAACAGCACCCACAAACACTAATTCTCATAATTAACTATCATGTGTGCTATATAAAACTTCTATTAAGATTAGAGAATATATATATATATATATATATATATATATATATATATATTTCATAATCTAAAGCTACAAACAATGCAATGATTATTAAAATTTCTATAAATAGATATCAGCACCAAAATCAATCGGTAGAGTGTCTTACCGGAAAGTGCCTCCTTGGCGTGTTTTAGCTCTTTTTCCACGTGCTCGAGTTTGGCGGCCATGGCGGCATTCTCTTTGGCCTTCTCGTCCCTTGACTCCATGACTTCCTCCAGGTCCCTGAGAAGTGCGCTGTTCTTGATCTTCAACGCCTCCACTTCACTTAGATGGCTCTCATCGGAGGATTTGGTAGTACCTGAAATACAAACACAAAGTTTAATTGCTTGAAAAGAAATAAAATTTTATATTAGATTACATTTAAAATGATCCACAAAAATATTTTATTAATTCGTTGGTAATTTGGCACATGTATTCCAAGGTAAGGTGATTTGATTTGTCGCTGTTAAATTTTAAATTCGATCAAAGTTATGGAAACCTAATATCGGAATTTTCAACCATGATTTAGATAACAAAAATGGCATTCGTTCTGTCGTATTCTGCTTCAAAACATCTGCACAATATCAGCCTGTCGCTTGGAACACCATCAAATTAAATCAAATTCTTGAGGAGACCAAAAGTGAAACTCGCGATCCTTCAAATACAAAACTAGAATATATTTCTGATATCTTAGAACCATAGATGCACATAAAACTACGAAAAATGATTAAAATGAAGAGAAACAGAGGTGTAGGTCAAATGACTAGAAACAAACGAAACAGTTAAGTAAACACACATAATTCCACACACTTTTTCGTATATTGTAGTATGTGATCATCAGTAATTGTTGATTCGCTAACACAGCGAGATATAGAGATATCTTCCTAGAGATTTTTTTCAAGAAAATTAGTGAAATTTAGGAAAGAAGAATAATAATAATAAAGGAAAATATTTGAGTATAATATAATTTTTTCCGAGATACAGGTTTCTCAATTTTTTCAACATAATATCGAACATTCCGAATTTGAACGCGAGACCTTTCTATCAGAGCCTTTTCTATTTGTCCAATTTTGTAATATCCGAACTTTTATTATGCTCAATTTTTTTCCAAGCATATTATTTATATAACTTGTAAATACACATCCATTAATCTTTTCTGAGTCCAAGGGAAGAATGCTTCCCACTCAATTCATCAAACTTTAAATGACGTGGCATAAGTTCTCGCAAATTTTTCAATAAGGCAAAATCCTAGATGTTTCAATTTCTTATCCCACAAAAAATGATGTTTTTTTGATTTGTTAGTTATTAATCAGCCAAATAAATTAATAAATCAAATTGAATTAATCTAATAAACAAAATAAATTACTTATCTTAATTAATCTCAATCTAAAATTGTTTTAATATAACTTGACTAGAAAAAAAATTGGCTTTCTAAAGGGTTAAATAGAAACTCATTAAAAAGGAACAAAATTAATTTGCATGAAAGTGTCAGTAAAAAGCAAAAAGCCTTTATAAAATATTTTGTTTCAGGTCATCTATTGCGGAATTTACAACAAATTTATACATACCAAAATTTATTTATGTATCGTTAATTACTTCACAATTACCTTTGATATTTAACTTAAACTGAATTATATTATTTTCTATTATGACTATACGGCGAGAATAATTTTGTCGCAGTTAATAAAATCAACAACCAGTTTTACACCTTATTTTCTGACATTGACAAATTGGAACACGACATTACTACTACTGTTGTGGCAATAACTAACGTCTTTCATTAACTTGCTCACTCAAACCTTCAAATTTTAGAACAAGCTTAATTGTATCATACATTCACTACACCGTGTAGAAAAAGCATTTTTTCTCAAGAACTGATGAATCATTTAGTTCAAATCTGGATCCAATGTTTGAACCAAACTTCGACACATCATGTAGAGCAACAGTTGGGTTGGGGAATGTGTACGGAATGACAGACCATTCTTGATAAAGAGGTGCGTCATTGACGATGACAATGTTATGAAAGATAAGGCAATGTCATCTAAAAGGAATACTAATACTTGTGAAGCTGAGACTATTTTTTTCCTTCAGTATCCTGGAATACTCTGGTATTAAGTGATAGGAAAAAATGGTGGTTGAGGAGATTGAGAAACGTTAAGCGCGTAAATTGTATTCGCGCAATTTGGGTCCAACATTAAAATATTCAGGAAATCTCACATACGCTTAATGACTTTCCATTGACTTTCCTTCTTAAGTAAAAATTTTGTACATATCTTCATAGTAAATTGTTTCTATGATCTCAATAACTTGTATTTGAAGATTTGCTTTTATTTCCGGATTTTGAAATTGCTTCATATTCTAAAATGGGAAATATTTGAATCGGTAATAAAAAATAAAGAATCGTGATACTTGAAGTATTACATCGTATATTTAAGAAAATAAAAATCTAAGACACTGAATAAAGTGGGCAAAATTTTATATACGTTTCAGAAGTTTTTATTTATTCACATAAGAATGAAACAAATTTAAAATAAAAACACCATCTTTGCAGTTTTGTTCGATGTTTAGAAATAACACGGATCATCAATCTGTTTGAGAAAAGGATATTTTGAGACTTTCCATAAAATGATACAATTTTATTTTAAGTGGAGACAATTTACTTATTTTTTTATAAATTACAGACCATATTTGAACTGTATGAGTGGGATCAATGTAATCCTTACGAACAAGATTCCTTAAAAATACTTGTAATATAAATATGAGTAGTTAATTATTGGAAGTTTCTCAAAAAAGAAATTATTATATAGCAGTTTAAATGAGTGACTAAACATATATAGAAAAGTAAATGGTAATTTCATGTGTTCCCATACAGAACCATTCCAATTTTCTTTCTACTCATAAAAATTGTCATCGTCCTTTTTGTTGCTGCATATTATATCTCTCATTAAACGCAAAATAAAAAATAAAAGTCACTGAAAATTGAATGAAAAAAATTTCAGGAATTTATTAAATGTCGAAACTAACTTTTCATAAAGCATTTCATTGTGAATAATGAAAAAAAAATCAATCCAGAAAAGTAAGTTTAAGAGAAAGTCTTTCTTATTACTTTTTTAAAAAACTTTTTTCTAATTTTCATTACTGTTTTTTCTTAAGTTAGAAAAAATATTAACATAAAATAAACTTAAGTTTTTGTTCTAAAACTTATTAACAAAGGGAATAATAGCTTTTCTTTGTCAAGTTTTTGTACTAAAAAACATTTTCTAAAAAAAGCTATTTTTCAGTTATTTTTCTTTTGTCACTAAATTACACAGAAAAATAACTACTCCAAATTTCTCTTTTAGCGTGCTATTTTTGACATTTAATTATTCTGTAGCGAAATTTGTTCTCTTGTGAACACCGTGACTCAGTTAATAGAAAATTCAAAAGCGACAGCTCGTCAGTTCGAATTTGGCTGCGGACGAGCAACCAAAAAATTCCGTTTGTGTTTCTCTCGTCTCTCCCAGAATTTTTTAATCAATTTTATCAATCAAGAGTACACTTAAATGTATTTTTAACTGTATCTTCCCAAGTCAGGAAAGTTCTAGCTGCTTTGTTAACTGTATATAAGCAGATATAAACCTCGAAATTAGCAAGCTTTTTTTTACATTCAACTTTAGCGAATATAAACAATTGATTACCTACACTAACTTCATCTATACGAAAATACGAATTGTTAAATTAATATGCTAAATAACGAATGAAAATACGATTGGCTTTTATTAAAGACTAGCCGCCTTTGGCGACCAGCCGGTTCACCAATATTACCGCTCGCTACAATTTTCAATTAAATATTTTAAGTAACTGGTCTCTTAATAGATTCTCAAACAAAACATTTTTAATCTTCAAATTTTGATAGTCATACCAAACTTATCTTGTTTAGATCGTTTCGTTCAATTTACTATATATATTTTGCTAATTTGTTGCCATTTCTGGTAAAACTTCAACTTTAATTAAAAATGTAAATGACGAAATTGCAATTAATATTAAGATATTTTTTAATAAAACCAAGCGTTTTATTTTATTAATCATCTTTATTGTTATTTATTAATTATTATTATTATTGAATATGAGTATTGCAAACAGAATCGCTCGGTATTTAAGTCTTATGTTAACTACAAAATATTTTTCATAATTTATGTAATATCTCAAACAATAATTCAACAAACACTTCTCAGTTTCAGCATAAAATTCAGTTTTTATTTTTGCTTTCAAAAAGATTGAAATGAAATCAATAATAATATTTTGTTCCGGCCTATAAATATATTTCAAAAATTATGAAGCCTAAATTTAATGCAATAAGGTATCATATTCTGAGAAATATTCTGGATACACCAAATTTCAAATAAATGAATGAATGTTTCTATTTTCCACGATCAACTCAGACTTATTTATGATGTTTTGAATGTTAAAAATTTAGAAAAACTCAACATTTTCATAATCTTAGGCCAATTAATCTTGAGAAACCTGCGCGCTGAATTTTCTTTGAAACGATCGATGGAAAATCTAAAATTATCCTTTTTTTTATTGAATAGTGATATTCAAATTTTCATTAATCAGTCAGTTTAAGTGATTGATTTAGTTGATTGGAAATTAACTCTTTTTATTTAAAATATTAGTGTTTCAAGAACATTTTGTTAATCGTGATTTCCACAGCAAAAGCTTTATGTAAAATGAAAAATTCGTTATTTATTAGAGCATTTATGGAATCAAGTTACATAAAATATAATCATTTTCCATTTAGACCATTTTAGCAGATCTGTGTCTAACTAAAGGTTTACAAATTAGCTGTGTGGCCCTGATTTGAATGGATATCCTGTTTATATTAAACAAAACTTGCCTTAAAATAAAACTGATTGATTGAATTAATAATTTACAGTGTAAAAGATCATAAAATAATTTTTCTTGAATTTATTTAAAGATCATAAAATAATTTCATATTTGTTTCATTTCAGACAGACACGTGCCGAAAATTATATTTTTGCAGATTTCATTTCCAAAAGGATTTAATTTATTTTTAATTGGATCTTTAATCAATGTGATGGCAACACTTTGAATAAAGCTAATTTTTCCCCATGAATGCGAAACGTGCTCGTGCAGCTTAAATTTTATTTTTATTTTGTACAAAAAAAAATTGTTGAAAAATATAGTTAAAATATTTATTTAAAAATTCATTAAAAATAAAAATTTAATTTTAAGGTTAAAACATTGGTATCATTTAAAAGATAAATTTTTGATCTTTAACTTCATGTAAAAATCTTTTTGTGCGGTAATATTTTCGGAAGTTATAGTAGAAACACGTCAAAATTTCGCTTAATTTTTAAATAAATAAAATTCTAATTAAAAATTCGAAAAAATAACCCCCAGGTGCACACTCCCGGCCTCCAAGGTATACACGTGCCAAATTTGGTAGCTGTAAGTTGAATGGTCTGGCCTGTAGCGCGCCAACACACACACACAAACACAAACACACACAGACAGACATTGAGCTTTATTATAAGTATAGATATAGATATCAGAGAAGAAAAACGACACAAATTTTAAAGCAATGTATTTGGCGATAAATTCCAGGTATTTCTTTCGTTATTCTGTTGAATATATATTTTAGAAAATGAAGATTCAATATGGAATTTCTTTCAGTTTTTTCAAAGGTCGGTTTATTCGATACAAAATAGATTTAAAATTTGCAATTCACTTTGTGTTTATTAATTAGCATAAAAATATAACAATCAATAATTTAGAAAATAATATTTTGTTTTCCTTTCAATTCAGATGTCTTTTACAATTACAGCAAGTAATTAACTAAACTACCCAATCATATTTTTTTTTCTCAATTTGAAATCAGATTAATACAGTAAGATAAATATATGTTAAGGATATAAAATTTCGTTTAGTTGTTAACGAATACGCTGTTTTGCTTTCACAATCAATAGCTTTTTTGTAAGAAATTGCTGATTTCTCTTACTATGATCGTTAGTTAACAGCATTCTTAAATCATTTATGCATTATTGTCCGAATTTCGATTCTGTAGCAATTTACAAGCAATGCATCTTTTTCATACTTTTTCTCAATGAAATGTATTAAAAATTGAGATTTTTTTATTTATCCAATTTAATTTTCTATAGCATCAATCCAATTATGAATCATTATTTTGATTTTTGCTATGAATAGTATATCTCACTGATACAGTCTTGATTGAGACTTAAGAATCTAACGACGAATTTTGATTTTAAAAAAATCATCAAGAGTTTCTTCGAATTTCGGTTAAAAAAACTAAAATTAAAAGTCGACTACAGAAAGTTTTGGCTCTGTTTTATTAGAAGTGAGATATATTAATGCTTATAATATTTAAAATGCTTTGGCTGTTTATGTGCGAAACATTTGCTAGTATTTAGTGAATGGATAAAATTACTGTTCATATAATACATAATAACAGCAGTGTTTGATTTTAGAATTCTTTCTGCAACTCTCAAATGAAAAAAAAAAGTATGGTGGCACAAAAACTATATGGCCAGCCTCTGTGATATTATGGGATGGATGCCATTTCTTTTTAAATATTTCTGTGCACCTAATAAATGTCTGTCTTATCTAATTTCGTAAATAAATTTGTATTTTGTCCATTTTTTAAAAAAAAACTTTCCAATTGTAGAAACTCAACTTAAAGAACAGAATCCACAAAAGATATTTCAGATCAATTTATAATGAATCCATTTTCTTTTTTCTTTGCAAAATTAGACAGATACAAGAGATATTATTTTAATATTACTTTTTTCTATTAATGATATCGCCATCGCTATGTAAACAGTGAAAATTGCATTCAGTTCAAAAATAAAAGTATTTAACAGGATTGGTCAATACAGAAAAGAGACAGTAGTAAACGTTAATTGCCCATTTGTCAAAGGAGAAAAATCAAGCTTCATTCATAATTATCTCTTCTTCTCTGCCCCCCCCCTCTTAAACTTGAGTTTTCGAAATAGCGATAATTGGCGTCTTCGGGAGAATGAAGACAGAATGTAATTGCAAATCTCAAATGAATTAATTTTAAATTTGCTGACGGAGACGAAATTAAAATCCCATGTTATGAAGAAAGACGAAAAGGAATCTTTACAAAATAATTTTTTTTTCTCCTTTTTCCTTAAAGCGCTAATTGACTGCCGCATGAAAAATAAGAACCCTTGATTAAGTATGGAAAAAAAAAACCCTAATTAAAATTCACTTTTTGTTCACCGCTACCTCACAATTTTTTTTAATTTTCTGCCAGCTTTTTGAAACAATTAATCGAGTCAGCCGAGACAAGAGACTATTGTGTTTACCGAACCGCATGTTAAAATGAACTTGCTACAAGAAAGAGCGCACTAATCCTCTTGGTCATAGGCGCGCGCTAGAAGCCTTTGCTGATTAGAGGGAAATAATTTTGGGAGCCTAATTTGCCTGAAATAACGACGGACTCTGTAAACAATCCCCCCCCCTCCCTGCTGTTCCCAGTTAATAATTAATCTTTCAATTTTCGACAAATGTTCCGTCGCGATAAAACTCCTTTCATAAGTTGGAAACAATTACTTGGCCCGTCGTTCGGTAGGGGAAGAACACGTCTTTTAAATCCTCAATGATTAATGGTTCAATAACGCCCGGGTTTTATTCCCGCTACAGGGATGTTTAATATAAAGATAGGTATTTTCTCGATTTGCTGAGCAATAACTGGGGTCTATCGACTGAGTCGAGATTTCAAAGTGGTTGTTGGGTATTGGCGATGACAGGTTGCGTTTTGTTCATTGACTTTTATCGAGGTATAATGACGGTGATTTGTGATGTGTTTGTTTCAATGAGGAATTATTATATTGTTGTTGATATCGGAAATTTATTCGCTAGTTATTATGTTCGAATGGAATGCTAAAACTTATGGTTTTGGAATCTGAAAGCATGAGAAATATTTATTTGCTTAAATAATGATAGACATAAGGGGTTATTTCGGATTATTGCCGCCTTACAGGAGTTTATATTGTCAATGTTGTGCACAGCCGACCACCCGCCACCACTAAATCAAACAGTATCGACAAGATTTGTTGTAATCGGGAGTTTATATTATGAAGAGAAAAATTGAAATAAAAGTTCCTTATGTTATCAATTTTAAACTTTCCGTATATAGAATAATTTAACCTGTAAATAAATAACTGGTACTCAGATATATTTGCATCGGTATTCAAAGAATTCATCTAATTGAATTACAAAATATATTTTAATGCTTGTTTTTGAAGAAATAAAAAACGAAGGAACTTTTTTATTAAATTTATTATACAAATCATTTCAGTGGCCAAATAGGAAGAATTATGCTTTTCCATAAAGAAATCTGAAGATTTATTTGTACATTGGCCTTGATCTATCTTGAATTTGAATGTAAACATTGCGGAATATAGCTACAAAAATTATTATCCCCTTGGGTGCTGAGAAGTTACAGTTAATAGATATCTATTAATTGTATGTAAACATTGAGCTTCATTAGCTTTGCGATTGGTCGTTAGAGTGTCACCTGGCCCACGATATTTGAGGTTTGTTTTGGCAGTCTTGTTTGAAATGTTTAATGAAAAGTTATTATTACGTCGTAGTAAGCATTTGTATTGCACCTGGCGGTGAAATGGTGTCAAAAAACTTTAAAATGAAGCTTTAATTAACATCAAATAAGCTTAAAGCAATATTATTTGTTAATTCTACTTTCATACACACTACTTGTGGCACCATTAATAACTTTTTTATGTTTCGGCTAACAATCATCAAATTTCAAAGTAATATATGCGTTAATCTTACATTGTTTTTTGGTTGAATCGGAGTTTATACTAAATTTGTAAATTACGTTTTATAACCCGACAAAAACTTAATTTCAATTTTTAAATACTATTAACTGCATGCCAGGGATTTATCGCCAAATAATTCGCCACAGTATAAATGCTAAATTCATGCCAAAGGTTAGTATTTCTTAACTATAACTCCTAATTCAAAACTTAAAGCCCTGCAATGAGATCATTACTTGTTTGTATCTCCAATATCTACATATTGAATCAATTTTCCACATTTTGCCGCCTACTTAGCAATTTCACGATCCGCTTTTCTTTTCAAATTGCCAAATTCTCGCTCGTTCTTTTTTCTTCATCTGTTACTGTTGGATGCCTCATTACTATTTAAAAAACAAGTACGACCGGAGTTTAACCCCCTGCTTGGCGTAATTTTCAAAAATCGCCGACTCACCAACAACGGTCTTGCGCCGTGTTTTGCGAAATGTTCAAAAGTGAGGAAGGAGATGTCCGATCATAGCGCATAATAAAGGCGAAAGATAATAGGTTTGCCAATCTAGAGAAAACGCAACTTGACGAAGAAGGGGGTTAAACTCCGGTTCAATCAAGATCGTATACAAAATTTCAACCGTCTAGATTAAAGCGTTTTTTAGTTCTTTTCACAGACAATCATTTTCCAAAAAAATGTGTTTTGCGAACTCAGGGAGATCTAAAATGTGGGCAATTCGTCAAAATCTCGAGTTCGATTTTTTTTTTTTTTTTTTTTTAACGTTTACTATACTTTCTGTATACTACGTATACGAGAAAGTAAAAAAGCATCATTTATTGATCGAAAAAGGCATGTATGGACACGCATATACATAAAGTTAGAAAGAATTTTATCTATTGCTTTATAGTTTATCGATTTGGAAATAACAAAGCAGTCATTTGCAAGAAATTTAAAACAAAGATAAAATATAAAAGAAATAAATACAAATTAATTATTAAAAACAAATTAAATAACATTCACATAAGTAGCCAAAAAATTTATAACAGTTTGAATTAGAAACCACATGTAATTTTGATTCCCTACTGACTAATTAAAAACCAAATATTAATCATAATTATCAATGAATCCTCTAAAACTCTATATACTTTTAAAATAACCAAAACTTAAAAAGATACAATTTTTTTTTCAATGAAAAATCTCCGCCACCAAGAGTCATTGTACAAAGTTTCAGCATCCTTCAGGTTAAGATGGAGGTATCGTTGTTTCCATGGTAACAGAACACCGCGAACAATGCAAATGCCCCAAGGATTTTAATTAATGAATAGCGGAAGCCTTTCTCTAATAGTGGTAACACCTGTGCTTCTTTAGCCCTGGATTAATGGCCGGGTCTGCTCGTATTTACATAAGCAATCTCTTTGTGCCCGCCCCAAAGAAAATGATTTTGATTTGCAAATGGGTGAAAATTGCTCGAAATCGATGAAAAGGCGCTTTCAGCCTCGGGAATATTTTAATGTCGTAAATAATTCAAAAGAGATGCCGCTGAAGGAGTTGAGTGCTTTAAACGACCAGAGATATGTTAATTTTGTCAGATGGTTCTGAGCGAGTGTTTGGGGAAAGTTAAGACGTGTATACTTTTAAGTGGAGTTGAAATGACTGGTAGGGTTTTCAGATTTTAACAATGCCTAATTAGAGTGATTTGAGAGCTCCGTTGAAAATGAATAGAAATTGAATTTTTGGAAAATTGCGATAGACAGTTGAAGCACTTGTTGCTTAGTTTATGTATTGAAAAGACAAGTCACACTAGAATAACATTTTTCTAGCTTTATTGAATAATATATAACTTATATATTTAAAAATTAAAAATTTTTATGGATTACACGTATGATTATTATTCTTGCATAATTTATAAAGAATATGATTAGCACGTTTTGTATAATTAATATGTATAATTTATAATGAATATAATTAGCACGTTTTGTATAATTAATAT
>JAPMOR010042211.1:17879-40117 GCA_026543865.1 Argiope aurantia | reverse complement strand
ATTTCATCCCTTGCCTCGTCTTTTGTTTCGAATTTTTCGTCCTTTGATTGGAAAATTATATAAGTAAATAAATAATATCCTCCGAGTAATGAATTCTTTAAATTACTGAATTTCTTGAATCAATAAGAGTTTGTTACTTTCTGTTCATGCCTGAAGCAAAATTTAAACTGCAAACTCCGACACTTATCTGAATATCTAATGCCAAAACTGCAGTAGAAGTATTATCTAGAAACTTTTTTGTTTCACTTATTCTAAATTCATCGATTAGTAAAAAGGGAAAGAAAAGCAAATAATTTTTCATTAATTGGATAATTAATAAAGAATTTCTCTTCTAAAGAAAGATAATTAATAAAGGAAAAATTTGGAAATTGAAAAATTAATTCATTTTAATTAATTAGGTAATAAATAAGGAATTCTAATAAATTAGGAATTCTAACTTAATAAATAAGGAATTCTAATAAACCCCCCCCCCCCCGCCATTAGATTAAATGCACTTTGAGACTGACATACAGATTAATTCAAATGTTATAAGGAATACTTGTGAATCCTCATATATTGATAGGGAAGTGTGATAAAAAGTTTTATTTTTTTAAAGTCCAGTAGTATGAAAAGCAATAAATAAATAAATGTTATACATCTGCAAAGCACTATAGTTAATATTTATACATTAATTGTAATATTAACAATATTACAATCGATGTGATACTTAATCGATTTAATTTATAAAAATTGTTATTAAAATGTAAAATTTTCAGAGGGATAAAAATTTACTCTCTATGAAACTGGACTTTCAACAAATTGAAAAGATACATCCACATTTGCTAACTTTGAATTAATCGCTTTTTCTATTAATTAAATGCCTTTTACAAAAAATTTGCCAAAAAATAATGTCTGTTATGAAAAAATAATTTAAAATGTTTAAGCTGATATAAAGGTTGAATGATTTCGAACTTCAGATTAGGAATATGAATATTACAAACTTCGAAACTTTTGATTATTTTTGTAAATTTCGAGATTAAACTTTGATTTAAACATTTATATTTATTCGGGTATTAATTATAAATTCATTTAATTATAGTCTTTGAATACAACAAAAATTTTATGAGCATTCTAATCCTTTTAAAAACATGTGATCAGATTGTAAAATGTTGATTTAAGAATATTGAAAAAAGATGTTAATTGTTTTTATTTATACATTCTCTGAATTCCATTTCAGAATACTTTTAGAAGAAAGCAAAAGGTCATTAAATTAAAAAAAAATTTTTTTGCTAAATTTTTTGTAAATTTATAACTAGTGCGTTTAAATAAAATTTTTATTTTGTCATGAAATAATAATTATGGAACTTTAAAATGGCATTAAATACTCATTTCAAAAAGCGCGGAAATTTAAAACTTTTTTTGTGAGAATATTTTTTTCATTTATTGAATTTATCACATATATATTTTTATATTTTGTTAATTCACCATTAAATTTTATAAATACAATTTTTAATAATTAAATAATATTTCTAAATATTCAATTTATTTTTAACATTTTTTTGTCAATTTTCTTTTATTTATCCATTTTCTCCCGCTTTTACCTTTATTCAGCAAAGTAATTTTCGGCATCAGAAAATACATTCATCACTTTTCATACGATTAACACGTAATAATATAGTTTGAATCGCCGCAGAAACTAGTAATGGAAACAATTTAAATGAAGTTATTCAATGCATTGGCAGTCATTCAGAAACACTCATGAATGATAATTAGTGGCGACAAAGAGAACGCAACATTTCTGCTTGTGAAACAGAGTTCTTGAACATTCATCAGTGCCATTGTAATTGCACGCAAGACATTAGTTCTTATCATGAATTGCACTTTTTCCATTAAATTTTACATTTCTATTCTCTTATACATTAAAAGCCTTTTATTTCTTTAAAACGTTGCTTAAAATAAATGAATACATTAGCGAATGAGGAATGTTGAAATAAATAATCTGATGGCGGCTGAAATTCGATAACAAAGGGCCAAATTCTATTTTATGTGCAACAGTGCGTAATTTAACTCCTGCATTATTATCACTTCCTTTTAATTTAACCAGTCTATTCATTTTCACAGATTTAAGGCAAAAAGTTACAATTGTGTGTTAACAAACTTCTTAGAAGGATGTACATTTACTCTCTTCAGAGCCGTATATTGCCATTGAGCATATTTCATGCACAGTAAACAAAGTTTCCGCTATAAATAAAACATAAATAACATAAAAGCAATTTTAATTGCTTCAAAATAACATTAATATATAGTCATGTGTTTATTTCAAACCTTCATTGAGCATGTTACAATTTTGTTGCAATATCATCTTAGAACCGATTTTTAACTTATTACTTGAAGTGATAGAGATTTGATTTGCATACATATGCTTAATCGATGAAAAGATACTGTTATAATTTTCAGAATTTAAATTTAATACTTTTGTAGAGAATTAACTTATTAATTTTATAATTTAAAACTATTTTTTATGCTTAACTATAAAATCGATCTTGGTGAGATCCAAAGAACGAAATTTCTTATAATTCAATAGATAACAAACTTTTTTTTTTGCTTATAATTTTTAGAATAAAAAGAACATTTCATTTCTAATTTTAAATATTAATATTTTATTATTTTCAGAATTTAAATTTAATTAAATTAAAAGCGTGAAAATTGACCAAATGTAATTTTTAAGTTGTCCCCTTTCATACTTAGTTATTTACCACATTTCTTTTTAAGGTTTATTTTTACAAGCTTAGCTCAACTTGTTATTTAACTATCGAAATTCTGGAACAATGGCATATTTTTCATGCTTCTAAAAATGTTTTGATATAATTCACTATTTCCTGAAAATCTATCAACATTTAAAATGTGAAAAAATTGATGTAATCGCAGATAAAAAAACACAAACTTTTCTCATGATTGCCTGTGAAATTAAAACAAACAAACAAACGAGGACCTAATAAAAGTATATGCACGATATAATGTCATTAATCTTTTGTCATCCTACTGATGTAAAATCAGATTTACATATTTTGCAATTACCCATTTAAATATTAGATACGAATTTATAAGAGATTGTACAGATGCGATTTTAAAAACAACTATAGAAAGTATCAGAAAAAACATCAAATGACGTATTAGCCATAAGTTTACTAAAGAAATTTAAAATATCGACGCTTTCCTGGATATTTTTTCTGTAGTTTCTAGAGCTGCTCCGATATTGAGAAAAAGATTCTAAGAAAAATCTTATATTAAGGATTTTCTCTAAATCCTTTCAATTTGATGCAAATTTATAAACCCAAAACAATACCTTTAATTAGATAATTGTAAACATCTTATGAAATATCACAAAGGAATGGAGGATTGTTTTATCGAAGTAGAATGCTCTTTGATGGTTAATTCTACCATATTGACTAGAAGGGTTTCGTTATTTATGACCAGGATTTAGAATGCATCTGCCGGACATGTTATCAACAAATGAAATGGTTTCGTGTTTATTTTATACAAGAAAATAATTCTAGCTCAAAAGTATAAAATGTACGTGACTTCATGAATTCTTCAGCTTTCTACTCAAAATTTCTTCATTTCTTAAGGTAATTTGTAATTTTCGTAAATTCGTAAATTTCAGTTTTCTGTCAAATCAAATTTCATCCGAGCACTAGAACTAAATTCAGAGTGGGCGTTTTTAAAGTCAATAATTTGTATTTGTTTTGAATACTATCGTATTGTTCCAACTGATGATTTATCTGTTCTTTTATAAAAGCAAATAACCTATTGCAATGGCTATTTAAAGAATTTTAAATGAAATTTTAGATAACATTATTAAAATAAGCTACCAAATCTTTAATAATTGTTAAGAGAACTTTACATCTTTATAATTTTGAATTTCTTAGACAGTGAAAACAATTTTAAATGTTATGCATTTCATACCACTGAAACTTAGAATGCCTCATATTAATCGTTCCAATATGAACGAGCATTTGAAATTCGATAAAATACACAAGCAGAGTTTTGTATTTATAACATAATAAGAGAAAGTAACAAGTTTTCTAATGTAAAAAAGTTTTCATGCATTTACAAATTGTATATAGTTGCACGTATCAACCTTCAGAACTCATTCATCTTTTATCGAAAGTGAAATGCGGATGGGTTTGATCTTCTTCCTATTTCTTTATCTTTCAGATTCAGAACAAACAAAAAGAAAACAGATGAAGAAATTTTGAAATTATATAGATTGTAAAGTAAAGATGACTTTTATATACAGGAAGCTATAAAAGTTTAATTAAACTCAAAATTTAAATCTTCAAATTAATGGAAAGATTAACAATCAGAAGTCTCATCTTCTGTTTTTCATTCCACTGTTTCCATAAAAGCTCATTAAAACTCATTTCGTCAATTATCGGTAAGTATATAAGTGCAATTTTTTTCACATTTAAAAAAATATATATATTTTAAATTTTTGATAATTGTTTTGTTCATTACCCTCAAAGTGTATAAAAGCATTTCATGTCGAATTTTAATGTAACAATTTGAAAAACTGATTTTTTTTACACGTTCGTTAAACTGTCATACAACGACAAATAAAAAAAAGACATATGTATAAGTCAGAGAAGTATAAATTTCGCGTTCATTCCATAACTTTTGTTTTACTTGGAGGCCAATCTTGAAGAAAAAGGAAATAAAAAGGCTTATAAAAATTAAAGGATATCTGAAATTAAATATTGTTTTTTTCGTTTTTAAACAAGAATTTAATAAAAGGAAATAAGACAGAAAATAGGATGTAAAATCAATTTAATTTTTTATTCAAGAAACCCAAATGAGAAATTTATGAAACATTTCTAATTTAAATGCAAGTGAATTTTTTCGACCCCCCCCTAAATATAAAGACTAGTTCTATACACAAAATGAAAATGTAATATATTCATTCAAGTTTAAAAGAATAAATAAAATCGTACTTTCCTAGTACTTATTTAATTTCTGCTACAAATGTATTTACAACTCCTTTATTATCAATGATATCAGCTGTGATATCCGTCGTTGATCAGAACTGAAACACTTTCAATGTCTAATATTTTTAACATAAAACCACTTTGGCAGAAGTTATCATAATGCGCAAAATCTTTAGATCTTCAGGAGTGCCTTTTTTTAAAATTAAAATCAAAATATAAATGTCACCAGAGGATTTTTTAAAGTCGTCGAAGACAAATTTAAGTTATGCATAAGTTATTAATATATGCTTTAAAAATATTATGAAATTTGTTCACACACACTGGAGTATAAGAAAAACTTTAGTAATCTTTTTGAGACGATTAAATTTAAATAGCTATATTTTCATTTATAAGAAATATAGAAATAAATCAAATCAATAATAGTTTTTGATATAAAATACTTATGGCTCGCTTAAAATTTTTATATTAGCATCCTTCCGGAGCTATGCTAATGTGTCCTAGCACAGTTCTTCGCCTATTTTTTTCTTATTCTTCAACATTCGTAAACGGTCTACTTTCCTAGCCGTCACTTGAATTTCAGCAGACTTTTGTTTTCTTTTGGGGATTCTTAAGCCGTTTTTGCATATTTCTCACTGAAACGTTTTATATTACCCTCAATTTCAGCATTTCTTATTTATCACCTCACAGTTAACCGAGGTAATACGTATAAACGTATATATACATAATAACGATACGATATTATATTTTTATGCTAAAACTGTGAATTAATTTTGAGGGATTTTTTTTTTGTAAATTCAAAGTTGCATTGTAAAAAATTACTTGCATTGTTATTTTTTAAAGTTTTCTCTATCCCTAGCCAATATTTTTCCATCTTTCTGGCAGCATACGGCTCCAAGTCCAAAGAATGGCTCATCTTTTGATGCTATCCAGCAATCGATCCAATTCTTTGTATCTTCTGAAGATTAAAAGCGCTACTAAGCCGGACCACGCTCCATAAATCAGAATAAAAGGCCATCTGATGGAACAATATCTGAGAGATACATCGGGTGGGGTACAGCATCCCATTCCTGCGTTTGCATGTTTTTTTTTTTTTTTTTTTTTTTTGTCTATAGGAGTTACATCAGGTAGAAAAGTATTATATTGAAAAACTTACTTTATTTTGCCTTTGTTCGATGGTATGGAAGTTTGGAGAGAGGATGACAGCTCAGATGCCGTCCTTGCCCTCTGCCCGTGATCCAAAATTACTAGATCAGTCTCAAAATAGCTGTTGATCCGTTGTTTTAAAAACGGGATGTTAATAAAACTAAACAAAACTATAAGCAAAAATCTTGTGGGAATTAAGTTAAAAAAAATCTTTTATATATTCCCTAATATACATTTTTATACATCCATTATGCTTGTTCGTACCATTGCTATTTTCTCTGAAATTGGTTGGTTAAAGTCGTTTTACTTCATTAATTTCTGGACAGTCCTCTAAAAAACCTTGTGACAGAATCCTGACTCTAAAATGCATCATACATGTTTCATCATACATTCGTCGAAGTTCAAAGACCGCTATACTATCATTGTGGAGAAACGTGCGAATTCAAAAATTTCCGGATACTTAAGGTCGACCACACATGCGTGAATACAACATAAGATGTTTCGAGAAACAAAATCCAGATTTTACTTCTATTGAACATGAAAATAAAATCAGAGAATCAAACAGCAGTTAATTTAAACAAATAATGATAGTATTTTCCTGCGATATTTCTGTAAACAATACATGAAAAATAACAGATTTTAGTCATCATTGTTAATAGTCATTCATTAGCTTGCACCAATTCAGTTTCTGTCTAGAAAATCAACTCAAAATGATAAATTTAATTATGAAATCCACGCCTAATGGGAATTTTAGGCAAATGTATTATAAAAAGTTTTCATGTATTATAATGTATTATAAAAAGTTTTTTTCACGGTGAATGGAAGAAAAACTATGGCTATTGTGATAAAAATTGAATAAATATGGCACAAGAAAAAAATAAAAAAAATCAGGATTAAAACATGCTGACACATCAGAATTATTTTAATCTTCATTTAAACTTTTATCATTTTTTTTTTACATTTATACCGGAGCGTATCGTTTGCAGCGAAACCATAGAAAAACAATGAAGCTTGCCACAGCCTGTCGCGAGGATCTGAAAGAAATAAAGAAATCCTGCATATTTTTCATTTGTTTTGGAAATAATTAGAATGACTTAATAATTAGAGGAGACATAATGCTATTAGTTCGAGGGCATAATTTTTTTCTTTACATTAAGATTTGCCGACGACATATGAAAAGAAAAGGTATGATGAAATACGATAGGATTATTTTACATTTAAACGCACCGGTTAACTAAAAGAATGCAAGCCTTAGAGTGCGAGAAGAGAAACTGATTCATTCATTAAGAAATTACACAGCGAACTGAGCCATGCTAGCAATTAAATTAAATCCAAAAATTTTTCGAGAAATATTTGGATAAATATTAAACATAAACACAGAACTTTGGAAAAACAAACAAACATAAAGTAATAACATCTAGTAAACGAGCATTGATTAAAATAATGGAGCATGCGATCCGAACAGCCTGAGGTGATACATTCATTCAGTAATTGAGGTTTGTAGCAACTGCATTCCGTGCGTAACAATTTCCTGCGTCAGAATAGCACTAGTAAAAAAAAAAAAAAGAAGTTATCATCATAAAATCTAAAAAAGATCTAATGAAGTATAACTCTTATACAGCACCTCAAATGGATAATAAATGAAGTGAAAAAATTTCAGATACTTAACAAGTAGCAAATTTTAAAGTTGTTTTGGGCCGCGGTGGCCTAGAAGTAAGATCTTGGCTTCGAAACAAGAAGAAAGCCAGGTCAGGTGTCGTGATCGTCATCAGACAGCTGTTCAAAATTACGAGGTCCGTCCCAAAATATTCCCAGTATTGCTTTCGAAACGGGAGGTTGATACAACTAAACTCGTCTTCCTTTCAAACGTAGGGCCCCATATTTCACACATATTCACGTAGTTGGTCAAAAGAGTATGAAATATCGGTTTCCATTCGTTTCAAGCATTTAGATAGTTTTTTTTTCATTATGCAAGCGAGGTGGGCACTAGATATAGCACACAATTTGACATGTATCTTTGATTTCAGCGATGAAACCATGTACTAATTTAGTTCTTTGCATTTTTTTTATTGTTATTCTTTGTATTCACGTTTGCTTGAACAGAGAGATTGTCAGACTTCCTTTGAATAGATTTAATCCAAAATTGCGCTGCTTTAATGTTACAACTAAATTCCAAATGTCATGAATCTAAATAAATACACTATAATTTGTTCACTTGTTTGTAAACGAGTAGATTGGTAGATAATATAAGCCCCTTGTTTTGTAGAATTTGGAAAGATATAAAACGTGGAGGGTGAGCCTAAATATTTTGATGATTCCAATGTTTCCTCTCTATGAGAGAAAGTAAAAAAAAGAATAAAGCTATGCCTTAAGACAATAGTCAAGTAATATTTATATTTAAATTAATTTTGAAGCAATTTTACAAAAATAATTGAAATATATATATATAAGCATAATTAATCAAACAGATATAATGACATCCATGATTATATTATGCTTATATCTGTTTGACGTTGATGTACTCGCTAGCGGTATACCAGCACGAACAGAAGAGTTGGTGGTGGTATTCGAAGTCCCGGAAACTGCGTTTTATGATCAAGAGTAAATGGAAACCCGAAAAGGAATTTTGTTCCCCAAATAGAAAAAAACGAAATGATATTTAATCTGGGCGTTTAATAAAAAAAAACTGAAAAAAAGGGGTATGATGCCTATTACAGGAACAAAATAAAATACAATATTTTTATTGTTTAAAACACTTGAATTTCTAGACTAATAAAAGATTTCGAATAAAAATGAATTTGGTTTTCTGAATTTCAAATCGCAACAGAATGAATTTGAAATTTTCTTACTAATATGCTTAGTAATATGAAAAGTTGAAAGAGACTCAACTGTTTTGTGTATTAATTTTATATTCTTTTAAAATATTTATGAAAGGGATCATCATTTTACATAAATTCTTTTAAATGTAAATTCTCTTCATATTCTTTTTAATTCTCTTTGGAATTTTTTCATCATTCCCAGCGTTATTATTTATGAATCCTCAATTTGCAAGCCAGTATTTTCAGAATCGGGTGCAATAGTTTAGCAACCTCTTTCCTAAAATTTATAAGATGCCAAATGGGCATCCGACTTATTCATTTAAAGATTTTCCTACTTTTAAACAACAATTTTTCGAAAAATGAATGCTTTTTTAAAAAATAAAAAAAAGAGATGATTTTTTAAAATTTAATTGATTCGTCAATGGTCTTTGAGTTGCATTAAATAAACATATACCATTAGATATGTATATGTTTTTATGAATAATGAAGATAACTCACTGTTTCTAACTCAAAATCTCACTGTTGTGGTGTGGAAGTTTGGAGAATGCGTACCAGCTCAGGGGTCATCTTCGTCATCTAACCGTAGTTCAAAATGACGAGTTCCGTCCCAAAATAGCCCTAAAACGGGACTTTATTATAACTATAACTAAAATATAATTCAAAATAGAGAAATTGTGTTAGGGTTTCTATTCAAAATCATTTGTCAGACTGCCGCAAAGACGTGAAAAAAAAAAATTCACCCCTCCCTAATTACTGAGATTCAACAAATATAACAAAGAAACTTTTATAAGCATTACATTAGTGCACTGAAGAACAGGAAATTTCCTTTTAATTATTACTGCTTTTAAGCTATTAATTCGCTATAAGCATTATGGAATGAATTTTGATGTCAAATTCTTTTCAAGTACACTGCCAGTTGGGTGTCCTTCGCTTGGAAGCAAAGCCTGATTAAAATTATTCGATTAACAATACTTAAGTTCTGAAAAATATTAAAGTAGTGTAATGTCATCGGTGACATATAAGTGTACGCCATTTTAAAATGTTGTCATTTTAGAAAGTGAGTGAAAAATGAATTACAAAATTCCAACTTTATAAGGAAAATAAAAGTTTTAGTAACTATATACTATATTAAAGTGGCAAATCTATATTGTGCCTAAGTATGCCTAAGTAGTAAAAAAAAAAAAAATGCCGTTTTTGAACAAAGTAAAGAAATGTTATACTTATCACTTTAAATTTCAATACCATAACATATGAAATCGTTTAGAATGATCGACTGATTATCTTATAACACAAATTTATTATTTTTATGAGAGCTGTGAATAACTGAATGGCGCATTACAAAGAAAATTCCCCCCCCCCCCATCTTGTTACGGTTTGATGCAAAATATTGGGCACGGATGCTTTCTTTTACTGCAAAACAAAAGTATATATTGAGCTTAAATATTTAATCACTACTAACAAAACATTTATCGTGAAAAGTGTTATTTTGGGGACTCTGCTTTGCGCAAGAACAAAGCATTCAAGCAAATCAATAAATTTTGTTACAAATAGATCCAGAAATATTCTGAAGGGGAATTACGGTACAATGTTTATGAAAAAAAAATCACGAGAATAAAAATATGGTTTTGGAATAATAGACACCATGAATACGAATTTCAAATATCATTCTAGCATTTATGAATAAATAATAAGAAAGAAAACCTACCATTTTGACTCATTTTCTGAAGCCAGATTATTTTCAGTGTAAATTTTAATGAGAAGCTTCATACGAATAATAAGATTTATTTTTACGTCTTAGCTTTCAAATTTATTTTAATTCGAAATGAATTAAATATTCACAAGTTTGAAGCTAAATATTTTATTATTGATTTTTATCTCTTGATGATATTGTAAAATATCTATGAAAGAATTCAATATGATTTTTAAAATTTAATTTCCTTACCTATTTTTTACCTCGTGCAAAAAAAATTATTTTAGTTAAAATTTCGAAATTCATTTTGAATAAATTTAATCCTATTAACTTGTCTTTTTTTTATAAATAATGATCTTCATTGGAATATGATTATAAATTGAGCTGCCTTTTTAAAAATAAATATTTTAATTTTTAGAGAGTTTATGATAATATTCATTGGCAATTTATAGTTAATAATCTGAATCTACACCCCCAATATGTCCTTAATATAAGATCCTCAGATTTCGGGTACAACAAAAAGCAAATAATGAAATGAAAAATAAGGAAATTTCGCTCTGCAGAAAAGCATCGTATAGAAGATGTTCAGTGTTTCTAAAATAATCACAGCATATTTTTGCTTATATTTAGCAGAGTAAATTATCAGAGATTTCTAAACAAATATTATCAACTTTCTAGCCAGGCTGTTTATAGATAGACTTATATTTTCGTGATCTTTTAATACACATCATCCATTGATAGCAGTTAATTGGGAAGGGGAATTCTACAGCATGTACAAGTCAAAAAACATACTAAAACGATAAAGAATCGTCTCAAAAAAAATTTTCAGAACAAAGTCCATTTAAAAAAAAAATGTGCTCAAAAACGTCTGTTTCAAATCAAACCTGTACGAATTAGATGTTGTATACGGCTTGTAAATTTAACAAACCTATTTCAAAATTTCCGTCTATATAAAAAAAAACAACAACAAATGTGGTGGTATGTAGATTATTATGATCTGTGCAGGAAGCAACAGGACGAATGTTGTTGGAAACATTTCTTTAATAACCACATTCACACACTAAACAATTACAAACACAAAGACAAGACATTCACGCTCGCGCTTCACAGTTCAGCATCACATCTCCTTCTCACTACAATCGCAATGCATTATGGGATTACATATGGGATGGCTTAATCAGGTATCGCCATCTAGTATCCAAAAGAGAAGATAATTGTAATGCAACTGCTACACAAATATATTTTGAGGATTAGAAAAATATCACATTTCCAGTTCCTGCGAACTTGAAAAACGTTTTAAATCATGATTAAAGATATTGTCTTGAAATAGTTTGTTAATCTGGACATTGTTTTTAAGTGATATTGAAATAGAAATTTTTTTTCGAAAGAAATGAAACTTTCATCGTGGTGGCGCAATGGAGCTATATATTTTCTGAATTAATTTCTATATTTTATTTAATTATCGGGCACTTATCTTTATTTTGATTTCATGTCAGCGTTATGGAATGAATGATGCATAAGCTCCTTTAGTGAATGAAAAATGACTACTACTATGATTATTTCCCTTTTTTTTTGTCATACACTTGAATGAAAAAATGTTTCATTCAAGTGAGTGTTTCATGTTTGTAAAAATGGAATTTGAAATCAATTTTTCATTCATTTCCTATTGTAATAGAGTTTTTTTTAATCTTTTCAACGCTTCTGTGTTCTCAATGATAAGATTTTAATAGTTCTAAAATTTAATTATTAGAGTGTGATATTTTTAATTAAATTCAAATTCTTATGAAAGTGACTCTGAATTTGCGAAAAAATAACTTTCCGAATTCCTTAATATTTATAGAAAGGAATTGTGAAATATTAAAATAAATAAAACACCCGATGAAAATAGAAATAAAAATTACCATTTCTCAATAATGCTCCCTGTAAGTTAAAAATATTTTTTAAAAAAAATCAAGAATATGGATGTTAAAAGTAAATTCTAAAAGCTTAATGGCACCGAAGAAAAAAAGCCATCGAAATATGCTACAGTAAATATCAGAGGAGAATTCCTAAGCATTGAAAATAATGTTATTAAAAAAATTAAATATATAATTTAAATGATTCAATGTAATTAAAATTCTTGCTTTATCAGAGAACTTTTATCGGTACAACATTATTACATTTTCTCAATTTAGTTTTGGTCTTCAGTTTTTAATCAAATATTTTCTTTCAATAATATGCTAATGGATATTTAATTTTTAAAACATTCTCATTTTTGATCATTATATTTCGATTGATTCTAAAAGTCAACGACATTTGCAGAAGTTTACTCCACTTAGAGACTTTTAGTTGGCGGAAGAAATGAATATTTATCTCTAATACTAAGTCCGTTTTGAAGTTTTCATTAAAACTTCAACTGTTTAAAGTCAAATAACGTTGACGGATTTAGTTCCGAATTTGATAGAGATATATAAATAATAAAACCATGTGCCAAATTTTATTTACTGCCTTTTTTTACGTATTTTTCAGTTATCACATTCATTTGTTCTTGAATAGTCAAACAACAAATTTCCTCTCACTGGATTTCGCCAATTTAATGTAATAGAAATACACGGTTTTAATTTAAAGGTCAGGCATCAAATCCAAATTGTCCAATTCAAAGTGATTTTGGGTAAACATGCTTACAGAAAGCAGAGCAACTGATAGACATAATTACAAAAATACTTTTATTGAATTGTGAAAGATCTAAAATGTGGAAATTCATTAATTGAATCCATTAATTAAATTCATAATTATTAAAGTATAATTTTTTGACAATTACAATATCTTCCTTTTCGTAGGTATGATCTGTATATTAAAAAGTAGAAATTAAGATGACAAGAACAGAATTTTATTCTCGCATAGCATCAGCAATTTTGGATGTTTTATTTTTTTTGAAGTTTCAGAGTCAATCAGATTCAAAATAAATGATATGATTTTTATTCCATATGATTTTAATAGAAATCATCTTCACATTTTCTTAACATCATTAGAATTAAAAAAAATGTGTAAAAATTACATAGACACACACACACACACACAAAAGAATTTAAAAGACAGTTTTAATTTTGATATTAACTGTTGATTTATTTTCTTATTCCTTATAGATTTTTGAAACTGAGAAAACATTTAAGAATTATTTAAAGTTTTCTCTTCCTAAAAAGAATTAACATATAATTTTTTAAAACTATCTTAGAAAAATTTCGCCAATCTGCATGCATAAGATGCCTCGAAAGATTCAAGCAATTTTTTAAACAAAATTTATCTCATATAAATTTAGACCAAACAATATTTAGAAAAAAAATGTTTGGTTTAAAACTTTTACAATATTGATTTGAAAAGCATCAGAATGCTACTTTTATATAACAAAAGAATAAATTAAACTGTATGTGTAGGAGATTCATTACAATTTTTTGACTGGCATATAAAAATCTGTGCATTTTAATTTTTTCTTTGTAGCACTTTTTTTTGAATATGTTAACTTCTTTCTTCACGAACTTTAACAGAATTTTTTTTATATCAAAGCGATATTTTTAATTATTTAGATAGAAACTTGACTGTCAGTTCAGTGAATTACATTTAATGATAGGAATATCTTCATTTGCGAGGTTTTGAGCTTTTTGGTTCTAAAATATAGTTGTTGCGTACTAATAATTACGTTATTCCAATAGATTCATCATGCAAATCCGAGTGTAGCATTTCGTTCAAGGTTTCGGCTTAGTTAGATTAACATCCCGTTTTAAAGCAATACTAGGGCTATTTTAGAACGGACATTGTAATTTTGTGTAATTTTGAACCGCGGTTAGATGACGAGGACGACACCTGACCTGGCACCCCCCTCAAAACTTCCACACTACACCGACGGGAGCATTTGTTTGAAAGAAATACTTATCAAGAAGATAATAGGGTTGTAAAAGAAGAGGTAAGAATATAAGCGAATAAAGTAAAACAACGATTCTTTGATTGGGACAAATACTATACTTAGAGCCGGCATCCTGGCATAGGGGTAGCGTGTCTTCCCCGTGATCTGGGCGTCCGGGGTTCGAGTCCCGGTTCGGGCATGGTTGTCCTTCATTTGTTCTATCTGTGAGATGAGTGAATGTGCCCCCCTTTAAAAAAAGGGGCTGTGCAAGCGAATGTGATGCGTGAGTAGCAAAGTCGTACTCTTGGCCCTAGTTGGCGCTACTAAAATAAGAGACGGTCCCTTTCGGTTTAAAATCGTTGATTTCAAATCAGCGGGCTTGCCTATGGCAAGTGCCATTGGAAACAACAACAACAACTATACTTAGACTTTAATAAAATGTAATATGAAGAAATGAAACACAAATTTAAAGTTCTATAAATTATTTCTTATTTCTGACTCTTTGTACTGAATGTAAATTCCCTCACGAGAAACTATTGCAAATGATGTTATAACCAAGTAGTTATAATTTTTTTTCCGCTTTAAAAATAATTCTTTAGAAAAACACTTTTTGTTTCATGACGTTGAAATGTTTTTTATTTCATATGAACCGTTTATGTTTCTTCTTCGGTAATATTTTTCGTATCTAACAATAGGAAAGAAATGCAGTAAATTCCGGTACTACGCTATGAAAAAAATTGCGACTTATAACTACGATAAACAGTGCCATATAACGCGTAAGATACATTTAACTTTTTCACATAGTTTCGGTTATAGTTAGTTAACATAAAAGAAAATGCTTACCTGCTGTTTATAACTTAACCGTCAGATTGATAGCTTGAAAAAAGTAGGAGTTTATTAAAAAAGTAATTAACAGTCTTTGTTGTTAACAGTTAATGGAGACATGCTTGAACTTGTATAAATCGGACTGGTGGTAGATTGGTTCCTTATAAAGAAATTCCCTACTACGCAGAACATATCCCTTGCGTTGCATGGAGTTTACTCTAATATAATGAAATACCGAATCAAATCGTCTCGGATTCTGATTTTATTCTTATGTTGAAAATAAAATAACAAACTTTAAATCTTTGAAGGCGAGATTTATTTACGGATAAAATTAAAAATACAGTTTGTTAATATTAAAAACTTTGATTTGTTTTCCCTATTTTTTTCAGGTAAATATACAGGTAAATGAAAATATGCAATTTTGTTTTCATACTTCGATTAAAATGCGTTGGGCTACATTTATCGTTTCAAGTCATTTTAAGGTAGATCATTTAGGTAAGTTGAAAAGTCGATTCTTTGTGAAATTATAAATTTGTTTATTTAATACTTCTTAATGCTTGGGGGAGTTTCTTCATTAAGCCATTTAAATTTCATTGCTAAGCCTTTTGTTTGGAAGTTACATTAATTTTTATACTTGCATTTAGATGCGTCTTAATATTATTTTACATTTTTAAATGCTATTTTCCCAAATCTTTAGTAGAACTTTCTCAAGAGAAATTCGTAAACCTCTAATGCATATTTTTTGTTCAAATTTGGTAGGATAATCTCTCAAGACATTCTATAGTTACTGAACTAAAGAATAAGCATTTGCTTAGAAATATTTTATAATTGTTTATTGATTCAAATGCGAAAAAAATATAAAATATTCTTGTTATTTAGCAGAGGAACCCTAATATTTAAAGAGATAAACTTCTTTACTTTTGATAAACTTCTAAACTAGAAGATCTTTGCTTTATATAGGTTTTTTAGCTAAAATGAAGTACTTTCTTTCCAATTCCAAAAACCTTTGCCATAACTGGTATATTTTAACATCATAGATATTCTTTCAACTTTTACAACGCACAAATTCGAATATATAATTATTGTAGAGCGCTTTTCAAAAAATTCATCCCGAACTTGGCCACATACTTTAACAGTTAAAAGGTCAGGGGTTATATATTAAATCAATTAAAAAACGTAAAAAAAATAAAAAATAAATGATTACAAACATTGCATTTTTTTTCTACATTTATTCCTATTATATTACATTTATTCCTATTTCTACATTTATTCCTATCCTCAGGTTTTTTTCCTTTTCTATCTTCATTTGTTTTATGTAAAATTTCATATATGGCGGATTCGTAGCGAATGAAACATAAATGCAAAAGTTTGTCATTGGAAAAGAAATATGCTGTATCCTTAAGTACACAAGATATGTTCATATTTTTTTTAAAGAAAAGACAAATTTTGAGTTAAATGATTTCCTTTATTTTATAATTTGCAGATTGCGAGCAATGGTCGGATATGCCTTTGACGGATTATGCAAGAGGATGTAACCATCTTTCGCCATGAACATTTTGTATGCAATTTAAATTTTTCTCTTTATTTCTTATCCACATGGAAAACTAATTTCGATTAGATGCTGCAAAAATGTAAATTTTTGGTTTTTAGTTGTGTAATAGAAAAGTGATTTAATGTTTTCTCCTTTTTTTTCTTGTGTTTAAATTTGTGCTTTTTAAAAAGTTTTTATAATTATTTTATACTTTCCAGTTGTTTACCCTTTCAATACCAGTTTTTTTTCTTTTCCGAAATTAAGATAATTGAAGGCGGGCTCTAATGGATCAAATAAAATATAAATAGCTATATTCCCCTAAAATAAAAATAAAAATTAACTATAGGAGCAATTTTTGAGGTGGGTCTTTTTAAATGGGACACATTTATCACATTAGGGTTGAGGTGACCATATGAAATGTGGTGAAGAGTTGAATCTCTAGTTTTTATAATATTTTAAGACAATTTTATTAGAAGAAAACGTTTACCAATTACATATCCAACATCCCATGTATGATTATACATTGCAAAACAGTTTTTACAGAGCACAACTTTACTCATGGCACATATAGTTTTCGTTCGGGTTTTTTTATTTCTACTTTATTACTAAGATGTAGTTAAAAATTACACTAACATATGAAAGTAATCACAGAAAACCATTTGGACGTGCACTTCGATAAATTCCCCACTTATTTATTCTTTTGGATGATTTAAAAATATCAGGGGGATGGCATATATGCTCCGGCGGGGCCCAAAGGGTCAAGGCTTCAGTTCGAAACAGAAATAGCATTTTTTTTTTGTTTCCTCACACATTATTTTATTTTCATAATTTGTGATAATTGATATCTTTGTAATTTTGTTTCAAGGCGATGGATGGTTTAGGATTCGAGGGACATTTTAGGAAATTCGCGAAACGAGAGATAAGGCCACTATTTAGAAATTTTATTCATGTTCGAGCACTTGTTGAGCAACTCGAATTGAAATCGGAAATTACAGAATATTGTCTAAATAATATAACCAATAATTAGCCCACTAATAGACTGAAACTATGATTATCCTCTTTTATGTCGGATGCAACAGTATTGATCAAGTGGCGATGGCAGAGATGCCACACTTCCTCTTAACTTCCATAATACGCCAGTGAAAGGACCCTTCGTGCACCAAGTGGTGGAATCGGATGTCAGACACCCAATTATCTGTGGATCACCCAGGGCTCAATCTGATTTCACCTCATTCACAGGAGATTCGGTTAAACTACATTTGCTCTAAATTTTAACAGAAAAAAACAAGCGCAACTATTTAGTTTAAGTAAAAAAAAAAAAATGTAACTAATAAGATAGCTACAAAAATTAAGAAATTTAGTTAAACTAAAAAAAAGTCAAATAAATAAATAGGGTGACATACAGAGAAACGCGGTGAAATGCTATGAATTTCAGAAACATGAAACAACGAGATCATCCTCTCTCGTTTTGTGTTTAGTATGAAGGTTTCATAAAAAGAACCAAGTATTTTTTAAGTATCATTTCTGAACGTCCTCTTCTGTTTGATCGACTGGGCCCGATAATTGATGCCGCGTATTAAGATCATGGATTAAAAAACGCTTTTCATAACACTTGTGAGGCATTATTCAACGATAAGCAGTTAATATGGTAAATAAGATTTTTTTTCTAAAATATGAGATTAATCAATAACAGTTTTTTGCAAAAATCGAATGCCCAAATCCATTCATCTAATTTCTAGAGTTCGCTAAGTTATCGTTTTCGAATATTCAAGTGAGTTCTTCACCCCGAAATCAACATTAGTCACGGACACTGCACTCTACAGAAAAAGCAAAAAAAAAAAAAAAAAAATTTAGAGCGCAATTCATTTATTTTACATGATACAGAAAATGGAAAAGGTCATTGCAAAGAAGCTATGGGGATAATAAACCTTTACATTTGGAGAATGTACATTGGTTGATTTTATTGCTTCGAAAAGTAAATGTTTTCCCCAATAAATAAAACGTGACTTCCTACAATTCTGTCGGCACATTTCAAAACAGCCGAAATCAAAAACCCAGAACGTTGCCAAAGAGCGGCTTCTCGAATAAAGAACATAAATGTATGAGTTAATTGTTTAATTGCGTACTATTATTCATCTAGCCTCAACTTCCATCCATTTTTCATTGAAATGTTTATGTCCAGTCATTCCTAATAACATCGCGATTGTAATTGAAATTGAGTTTACATGCAATTTATTTTACATTTATTGCAAAGAAATTTTTTTTTAGCTTATTAGGATAATTCCGCGCAAATGCATTTTAATGGACCGAGTTTTTATCGTACTGATTAATCTTTACGCAGCCAACAAGAGCAGCAATATTTTTCATAATTCGATTTTCGGTTTGGCTTGAATAGAGAATTTCTTTCTTAGACATTTTAATTAATAAGAAGAGTTTCATTGTTTGTTTTCTTCTTTTAATTTATGAGCTTCATAATCCTTCGAAATAAATGCTCAACCAAGAGATCACCAGAATATAATACTTTTATTCTCTGAGGGAATTTCAACTGCTATCAGAAAGAATTCTTCAAGTATACGAATGAAAGAAAATGGAAGACCTTTTATTCTTCACACTTCCAAGGAAGTTTCCAGTTTTCATTATTGACTTGGCTCAGTTGTTTCGAGGAAAAAGGTGCAATCTCGGCCTCCATTCTAGAGTGTTATTTACTTATCTTGGAAATATCCAATTTCGTGCAAGAAGGCATGGAATTATTTTTCTGTTTTGATGCTACTGATAAAGCATGAAATATTGTTTATTTTGAAGGATTAAAAATAATTTTGCTAAGTTATTTGGAACAGTGACTATTCAGTACGCAATGGTGAAACCTAAGCGAAATTGGAAACATTTGCATTTATTAAATAACTCTAAACGAAAACGAGCAACATTTTCTCGTATTTTTTCAATATTGTTCATTTTATTGCAACCATGCTGAAACAAACAGAAATTTTCCTAAATTTCATTATTCAGCGTTTACATCAGTTATTGGCAAAGCAAACTGCGAAATTATGCATTTCTTGAATATGTAGGATGTAAAGGTAATGAGCAAGATTCAGTTTTAATTTTTGGACTTTCCACTGAGAAATAGGATATAGTTCTCTATAACCCCTGCCCATTCTCATCGAAGGTAATTTGGAATGGTCTTTAATATTAATAAGAAGTGTAATATCTTGGCAGCTGAAGAGAATTCTGAGACATAATATAATTTTCTATCATTTATTTTGTGATAGGAAATGGTATTTAAAACATTATTGTGGCATCTCATCAATACTTTTCTATTATCTTATGCCAAATTAGCAACTGATATTTTTCTAGAATCTACCAATTAATCTATATGCATGATTCTTTCACCTTGCGAAAGCTTGCTGTTAACAGTGATTGACATCGAGTAAAGAAGAAAACTAGAAAACTGACCGCAAGGAATAACACATGATGCTGAAGGAGAATCTAAAAATGAACATTTTGATTAATGAGACATTTTGTTGAAAGTAAGAGGTAAAGAAGCAGAAGAAAGTACAATTCCGAATTATCCGTGGCTGATTTTTCAAAAATTATTTATATTTTGATCTACAGGGTGGCTATAAAATAACTTTCAATGTTTGGCGGCATCTGTGGCTAAAACGAATGAGTGAAATGAAACCATATTTCATATATAAACTGAGAAAGGCATGGAAAGATGAATTCCACAGAAAAAAACAGTACCAAAAGTTCCCGGTAGGGGAAATACTGTCACTGTAGGAGTGCAATTATGAATAAATTCATGAAACTCACAGAAAATAATTTCATTCATCAACATTATGGTCCCCTGGATTCCGTGCAATATTTTCAACATTTTGACCTTCTCAGTGTACAATCTATTGCTCACGGTGTATGACGCTCTCTACTGCTGCGTGTAAACTGTCAGTTTCAATGTTCATAACAGCCCGTCTTATGTTCTGTTTAAAGACATGAAGGTTTGGAACGCCACCAGACTTTATTACGGATTTCAGGTACCCCTACAGCCAAAAGTTGCATGAGGTGATATCCGGGAAAGGGATGGCCATTGCGTTTGAAAATATTCACTGATAACTCTCTTAACACCGAAATGCTGCCGTATAGGGCTCTGAATATGTAGCCGAGCTCTATTTTTCAGAAAAATTATTGAGTCCAAACATTATCTTTGCTGCAATCGCAGAATAGCAAAAGTGTGCAACATTTGTCCATATTTTTTGCCATTAATGGTGCAGGTAGTATGACCTGCTTGAATGAGATTCTGCAAACAGTACGACGGTCTGAAATTGGCCTTGAAACCGCTCCATACGGTCACATTTGGGGAATGCAATGATAATTCTTGGATCACTGTGGGACGTTCAGGTGTCCAAATACGGCAATTTTGAGTATTGATGGATCCATTAAAATAAAAATAAGCTTCATCTCTCCACAATATTTTCCAAGAAACATTCCATTCGGACAAGGAACGTTAAATTGAAAATGAAGTGCATTCCTTGTTCGTACATACAGCAGTGGCCAATATTTCTTCTATCAGCAAATTTTGGTACTATTGTTTTCTATGGAATTCATCTTCCCATGCCTTTCACTGTCTGTATATGAAATGTGGTTTCATTTCTTTCATTTGTTTTAGCTGTAGAAGCCGCCAAACAGGGAAAGTTATTTTATGGCCGCCTTGTATTATTATGTTGATGTATTGAACATAATTCGTTCATCTGACGAATTGATGATGTTGAGGTGAATATGATAGTTTTAAAAACAATCAATTAGACTTCATAAAAATTTGGTTTGAGGATTATTAATAATTCATCATTACCTACAGTTGAATAATTTTACCTATCCAGATAGAACCAGATCCTGTCGCTCGAAAGATATATTTTTCAGACAATGTAAATATCAGAGACAAATTAGTTAAATTGGAGATTGTATGTTCTACTTGTAATGGGATTTTTATTTTCCCTTTCTAAATTGTACTACTTGTCCTTATTCATTTTAAAGTAAACTTTTAAATCTTTTATATTTCCTTTTCATGTCTCAAAATGTATAGTCCTTTTTTAAAAACTGTTTCCTTTCCCAACTTTCCCTACAGAATTAGGGATAGAATTATTGCATAATACTCCAATTTGAAGGTATTAAATACTTACGATAGTTTATATGCGATATCCCAAGAAATGGCGATACTTTTACTGAAAAACAGTAAAAATATGTAAATTAGAGTACTTAGGAATGGGCGGTAAAATGGAATCTGAGGCAATAAACAATAGTTTTTTAATCGTTATAAATATTCTCTCTTCCAACTAGATGGTTACTGTGAATAGATGCGAAAATACGTGTTCCTAATTACCTTATATATTCTGGAGTA
>JAPMOR010042208.1:0-12287 GCA_026543865.1 Argiope aurantia | reverse complement strand
TATTCCGAAAAGCGTATTTTTAAAATTATGCCTGTCCATCTCCTTATCCAAAAATAATCTTTAAATGTACGAATTTAAAGATTTTTTTTAACAAAATTTTCGACATACAAAGCCAGATATACCAAGACCGATTAGTTTACATTTCATTATTTTGTTATTTATATATATATTTAGATTAAAAATTTTTGATTATCTGAAAAACCATAAGTAAGAGATTTTTTAATTTTTTTTACCATCATAATATGTTTTTCATGAATAAGCTTTCATCAGTGAAATTCATTTGGTAAAACTTTTGATTTGGGGTTTACACTCCATTGCTTTTTTGATAGAAAGAGTCTCAAATAAGAAAATCATTACTTGCATATGATTAAATTTGTATTTCATTTTAACAGATGACACTATATTAAAATATAATTCTAGTATTTAAGCCATTCAAAGAATCTTTATTCTACTTTATTCCTTTATATTTTTACATAACGATGTTTTCACACTCATTCATTTGTACATCATCGTACCAACTTTTTTAAAAAAGAAAAAAAACTTTTTTAAAATTATTTATTTTAAATCAAGGATTTTCTGGAATAGCGTGCAATCCTAATTCTTCTCATCCTTTTTAATATGTTGTACGTAAAAGCAATTTCACTCGATGCTATCCAAATCGATGATTCTTTTCTTTGATTCTTCCCTGTTTTTAGCATTATGAGTGTTTTTAAAAGAAAAATATTATGTCGGACTTATTTATTTAAAATAATACACAAAAATCTGCTTAATTTTTTATTTAATTTTAACGAAATTTTTCTCTCGGCAAATTCATTTGTTATAGTAATTGACTCCAAAAAGAATGAAATTGGTGGTATTCTGAATGCTTTAGAATTTTGCATTACATCTTCGAAGTTACTATTGAAGTTTTGTACAACAATGCTCCATTTGTTGCTTTTTCGTTTGACGACAAAATTATTATGTGATTCTTTTTAATAATTTAAATACACATATTTGATTAAAATTATAAAATATTTTAATTTTGAAAGAAAATATGCTCACTTTTGATTTGCATTTTGTGACAGTTTATATAAAACAAGAATTATTATAATAGATTTTTTATATTATCATGGTCTTTTTTTATACCAAAAGACATGTTGAATAAAATGGCAATCTTTAACATTAGTGGCTTGAATTTCACCCATTTCATGAAATAATTCATCCATTTGTTTGAAATAGCTTAAAATTAAAGTTTTATATGCATTTCATCTAATTTCATTTGAAATGTTTGAATTTGCATTTTCAGTTGGTGTTGGCGTCGAAAACATCTAATTAATGCGAATTTTAAATTGTTGGCGACTCCTTACATAAACAAAATTTGCACTCAGTTTTGAGACCTTTTTCTAGGCCGGCCGAAAATATTGGTTTTATTCTACATAATTAGTTAGTGAGTAAATAGCAGCATTCTGAGATTTTTTTAAATGGATATATATATATATATATATATATATATATATATATATATATATAATATTCTAGATATCAGAATAGCTGTATATTAATGTTTGAACCCAAATTCGTCAAGACTGATCATATACCAGACTGTTCATTCTTTGAAAACGATTATTCATGTACGCAGCGGCTGGAATAAATTTGGTATGCAGTCTTGTAATCAAAATTGATCTATATCCTATTTTGGACTCTATTAGCCGAAAAGAATGCATTCGAAACTCGTATTTGATTTCCTTCATTATGCTTTGAAGCCGTTCCAGTATACTACTGATTTAATTAAGAATCCAGAGTACTTGGAAGTGCTTATAGAGTGAGCATATTATTTATATCGAAATATAGCATCCTAGAATAATTTTATTTTAAGTTATATAAATACTTTTAAAGAAAAGGAAAGCTTTAAGATTTCAAACATTTATAATTTTGTAAGGAGAGAACGATGCACTTATTCTCTCTGTATAAAAAAATGTTACTACTTGAATTACATTGCATTTAATGTGTTGAATATTTTCATATTATGCGACATTTTGTTCCATGGAAATGAATTTCCAATAAAATTTTTCATTATGAATTTTAAATTAACATTAACCAGACATTGAATTACTCATAAGATTTAGAATCTATACGCCTTTATTTATTTGATTATCGTTATCGATGCAGGCACAGGAAATACAAGTAGCGATGGTTCCTCCTATCGTCCTTCATTCTTGACAGATCAGGAACTTAAACATCTTATTTTAGAGGTAAGGATGTCCTTTTTGTATTTTCATTTTCGAGTTTGTAAATTCTGACTAAAAGTTTTATTTTTAGAAACTTTCAATATTTTTGTGCAAAATATCATTTGTAATAGACTTAGAAATATTGTAAAGCAACAGCTCTAATGTTTTAATATGTTTCTGGTGGAAATTCAAAGTTGAATGGCGGATGTTTAGTAGGTAACTAACTCACTAGAGATCAGAAAAAAAGAGGTTAAAGTGGAGAAGCATGCTGGAAATTTAAAACTTTCCTCCTCATCTTTACTTTAAATTTAAAGACTTTCACCGCCATTTAATGACATGCAATATTTTTTTAAAGTATTTAAAAAACAAAAATTATTCAATCATTTTCATGTTATTTATCTTTTTTCTATCATTGATCAAATGAAAATTTTAATAATTGCAGACACTACAGTTATTTTATGCTTGCATTCTTTAATATATTTCGCCAAATTGTTTTTCAAAATGAGAAAAATTTCTATTTGAATATTTGACTCGTTTTCATATTCTAAGAACATCAAATTCTCAATGAATTCATAGTTTCAGTTTACAATTGTCTGTTCATTAGATACGTTTAGTTACTTATTAGTCATCAGTAAATGCTGTTTTATTAATTAGTCATTATTTTCAGGCTGCGGATGGGTTTTTATTTGTTTTAGCCTGTGACACAGGTCGCATAATCTATGTCAGTGATTCGGTTGCTCCGGTTCTTCATCAGTCACAAGTAAGTCATTAAATTTTAATTTCTTTACTTAAAGTAAAAGGAAAATATTTGAAATGTCTTCTGTTAATCTAATTTAAATTTTTTAGGCTGATTGGTTTAATGCTTGCATATATGATCTAGTTCATCCTGATGATGTAGAAAAGCTTCGTGAGCAATTATCTACTCAGGAATCAAATGCAGGAAGAATATTAGATTTAAAAAGTAATTATTGATTGTTTTCATTCCCATTATTCAACTAATTAATTTTGTTTTTTGAAATAGTATTACAATAAATTGTTTATAAATAATTTAATAAATTCATTTTTTGATTTTCAAGTGTATTTTTTCCCTTTGTTAAACAAATTTATTTCCCAGTAAATGCGATTATATAATGGTTTATTTTCTTCCTGATTCTTATTGACTAATCAACACTGAAAATTAAAGGATTCATCTGGAGTTTACTTGTGCATCTTCAAATATATATGTTCAACTCAAATACAAAATACTTCTTATATTTTGTATTTAATAAACAGTGCATAGTATTAATAATATTGATATAAATTTAACTATCTAATGTAAAATAATAAAACTTTTTGTTTTAGTCTTATTTAAGTTTTGTACATAATTTCAATTAAAACAGAATTTAAAAGTACAGTATTTTTTAAAAAAATTGAATTACATTTATCTACATGTCTTTTTTTTTTTCTGTAATAATATCTGTAATTTTCTATTTCAATTATTTTTATATAATTTTTTCTATAATCTTCGGTTTGCAGCCAAATTTCTTCCATCATATGCATCCTTTCATGTAAAAAAATCATCTAATTAGATTTAAAGATGAAGAGTAATTTGACTGAATGTTAAAACTTAATGTATATTGATAGCATACTAAACTAAAGTTTTACTTGAATGGATTGCAATTTTAGCAAGAATAATTTTCGAAAAAATTTATAATTTTTATTCATATTTACGCGAAAAAAGTTATGGTTTCTTCATTTGTTACAAACTGTAATAGTAAGTTGAAATGGGGACATCCAATTTAATTTTTTTAACTCTCAGTTTTGCAGTTCTATTTCCAAAATAATCATTATAGAGATTTAATTAAGTAAAACAAGTGTTTTTTCTTGTTTTCAGTTCTGAAAAGATTTTTGAAATTGTGAAGAAAACTAATTACGAATTTTTATTTTTGCAGCTGGCACAGTGAAGAAAGAAGGTCATCAATGTAAGATTTTTTGTTACATTTTTAGTCATATTTTTTGAATTGATATTTTTACATTGTAACAGATCGCCTCTATTAAGATAAGTTGTAATTTTTTTATAGCAGTTAAGTTTTAATGCTTGCTGAAAGTTAAGTATTTTCTTTAATTTTGGATGATTTTAAAAAAATTGTGTTTTTAATTTGAGTAATTCTGCAATGTTAAACATTGGATTTTTTGCAAAAAAGAGAAAAAATGTATGCAAAACACGAAATGTATCTGTGTTGTGTGTTTGCAATTTGTATCTTTACTTCGAATCGGGAGGCCTATTACTTTATTGAAAAGAATTTCTTAAAAAATTAGCATAAAATATCTTTTAATTATGTTGAACATACATTGGAAAACTGTCCTTGAATAAAATTTTTTCTATGTAATTGAAATCTCTGTTACATATTAATTGTGGTTGAAAGTAGTGTATACTTTTTATTGTGAAAGTTCCATATTTACCTAATTACCTGATAGTTTTTAAGTTGGATTCAACAAATTGTTTGTGATTTCTGTTTGCATTCAAAGGTCTATTTATAAAAATGATAAAATATTGTATCCAAAATTCATTCAATTTTTTAAAGTCATTTAATTAATTACTATGAAATTTAACTCTTAGCATTTTTCTGCAAAAGCAATGAGAAAAGATATTGAAGCAAATTTTATTATGCCTAAATGAAAATGTGTGACTTCTTTTGCTATTACACTTACAGAGAGTTTTCTGCTCTATTTTATTAAATACAATTGAATGTTAAGTAAATATTGTACTTAATATTGTAAATATTGTAATTAATATTATTTTTTTTATGTTACTTATTTTTTTTATGTTATTAGCTGCTTAATGTTTTCTTGTTTTGTATTCTGAAGTAGCTTAATGGTTAATCTGAAATTGACATTATAATGCCAGTTAGTGATTATCTTCCTTTGTATCAGTACATGATTATTTCTCCTCAAAATAGTCTACTTATTTAGTCTTGTTATGATCATTCATTTTCTGCCGTCAGCATCCAACTTTCAGAAAAATTTTAATTCTAATATTCTTATTTCAGTCTTAAAAGATAAAGTAGATATTATTTTAAATCATTTTCTTATGCCTACTTAATTTTTAAGAACATAGTTTACTAATAATGTATTATTTTTTTTAACAGCTTCCATGCGTCTTTGCATGGGATCAAGAAGAGGGTTCATCTGTCGTATGAAAATCGGAAATTTGTCACCTGATTCCATGTGCTCTAGCCATTTACCTCGCCCTAGACTAAGAAACAGTCTTGGAACATCAACGGATGGGAATTCTTATGCAGTCGTCCATTGCACTGGTTATGTTAAGAATTGGCCGCCTACGGGTATGCATTTTCAATTTATATGTAATAACATATTTAAACTTGATTCATTCTTTTGCCAGGGTTGCCACGACACCAGAAAAATCGGGGAAACACAGGGAATTTAAAAATCTTTCCTTAAACAAGGAAAATGCAACGAATTTTGAAAATTGCCTTAAAAACTGGAAAGTACCGAAAGTTTTCAATTTCTTAGTTTTTTTTTTTTTTTTTTACTTAATATAAAAAAAATGACAATTTCTTTACACGTTGCTGTAACCTTAAAATAACCGTTGCAAACGCAATATCTCTAAAAATTAAACATCACCTTTCGTGTCTATTAAACTTCGGAAGTTCTCTTTTCTACTCACTTCTTTTCTCTTTTGCATAGATCAGTCCGATTTCCAAGATTTAAAAAAAGAAAGTTGGGGAAAAAAACCTCGTAATGTAATAGTGAATACATATTCTTGAATATTAGTAGAACAAACTGAAAAAAAAAAAAAAAAAAAAACTTTTTAGCAGTTAGTTTTTTTTACACTTGTGAAAAGAACTGAAATTTTTTTTAAATCCATCTTCAAAATTTTTGCTGTATTAAATTCTGAATCTTATTTAAATTCATAGTTATTGAAAGACAATGCAATATTATATGGAAAGCGAATAATTGTTTTGCTTCAACTTCATTCCAAAGCACAAATTTCCACTGCATGTTCCAAATATGGAAAGATTCAATTGAAATTTTCTTGAGGAGGGGAAAAAAAAAAAAAAAAAAAAAACCCTGAACGTAAAGACTAGTTTGATTTCTTTAATGCAGAAGTTCATTTAGATTATTTTTATTCTAATGTTTTGTAGTCGAAAGAATTTTCCGATTTTGGGAAGTCGTAAAAATAATTCTTATATTGTTTCATTGCAGTGTGGCTATGGAAAAGAGATTTGGTGTCAACAAGGACCTACGTGTTGAAACTTCGGAAGATTTTTTAATTAGTCTAAAAATTGTGTATGATACCATAAATTTTTATCCAGATGTCATAAATCTCCTAATCTCAAGAGATTGGTTGCAGTATGCAAAATTAGCGTTAATGAGATATTATAAAGATTTAAAAAAGCAGAAAAAGAAGGAAAAAAAAATAGTCCAACAAACGCAAAGCAGTTTTTAGAATTTTATTGTGGGAAAAAAAAATGAAAAATCTATAGAAATTGATTCTCACATATGAGAATAAAAATGCTTTGTAATGTTTTCTGTTAAATAATTAGTATCATGGTAGCAAGAAAGATATTCTGTGTTTTATTTCATCCATATCCGTAATTTTAATTGGGTTTAAATTGGAGAGTATGATGATGTGTTTAATTGAATTCTAGGCAATAATAAAAAGTTTTCCCTATGTAGATGTAAATTTATTATACTACTATTTCAAGTAATGTTGAATTGTTGCTTACATCCCTTTACTTTTTAAACTGATGAAAACTAGGGTGATTGTTATTCTGTTATAGCACATGAGTGCTGTTCACATTTTTCTTCTTATATTGTGTATATATACATGGAAAACACGAGAATTCCCCCCCCCCCCCAGATTTGCGTGGCAACTCTGTATACATAAACAGCTTTAAAGTACACATCGGTACCCAAATCTCAAGATAGGAATTACAGTGAAAATTAGCTTTCCTGTAGATCATTCTTCAAATATGCTTTTGAGAGATAAGTTTCAACACGCTGAAACATTAAAACATTTCAAGATTATTTGAATGAAAAGTTTTTGTAACAAGTTCATTAACAAACGAACTTCCAAAAACAGATTGATTCCTGAGTAGTAATGGACTTAGTACAGTAAATGTTATAAGTTTGTTAAAAGTTTTAATGGATAATTGAAATGTAATAAATGATTTTAAAAAATGTGGTTTGCATGAATATGACCAGAAAAAGCTTTAAAAGTCACCATTAGAGGGCACGGAAATAAAATTTGAGGCAGATTTGTAGGAGTTGTTTTTGGAATCTACTCAAACATGCTTCACACAACTTCATATGCATTGTTATTTTCTTTTACTCGTGCCATATCATACAGTCGAAATCATACTAAACACTTGTTGTTTAAATGTATCAATATGATGCAACATTACACTGTTATTGTCTTATAACAGCGTCTCTGGTTGACATTTTTTATTGAAATATATTTCGTAATGAAAACAGTTAATTACTTCCTGAACTTTTTCATGCAAAACTCATTTGTTATGATTTATTATTATTATTATTATTTTCTTTTTAATGAATTTTTGTCAAAACAATGTCATAATCTGTATATATTAGCAACTAAGCTAATTTTATTGTGTTAAATATTTGTGACATATAAGGCATTTTTCCAAACATAGCAAAGCAATAAAAAATGAATTTTTAAGCCATTTTATTTTTATTTTCAATGCCATGTTTTTATAACTCGCTATTTCTCTAAAGCAATTATTGAAAGTTAACTTACTTTAGGAAAGAGTTGTAGAAAGGTAAGCATAAGATTATAATTGTGCTGGGTGTATTATCAAAAATGTATGACCAACCATGATTGCAACACAAATATCTATAATCTTTTTTAAATAACCTGTGAGACTTTTGTGTTAAGAATTTATGAATAATCCATTATATAATTTTACTAACTGAAACTTATCTGATTAAATTGTTTTAAATTGCACCATTTTTCAGAACGATAAACAATATGCAATAAAATGTTACTGCAATATTTGGGATTTTAAAGGCAATAGGTTTTTTTATAGAAATTTTTTAAATTGGTGTCCTTTTGTGACCACTTCCCCTGAAAAAGCTAATTTGTATTGATGTAATAATGCATGCATAATATCTTAAAGCTTAGATGTTTGAAGCACTTGTGTTACATTTTATGAATAAGATTTAGGTTTGAACATTTCATATTTCTAATTCTGATACCTTTAAATTTAGATAACTAAGACTATTAGAGCTACCATCGTTTTCTTGTCAAGATATGTTGTTCATCATGCTTGTATCATTAATATTCGTCAGTCCTACACATTTATAAACACTAATCTATTAGATGCTTGTAGTGGCTATTTGTATATTTTTATCAATAACAAATTGCAATATAGGTGCATATTTGTTAGATGAGAATTTTCTTTCGAATGATCTTTCTTTTGTATTTATCTGTTGTAGAACGATAATTTTTTTTAATATCTACTCCGAAAATCGCTAAGTTATTATTATATGTCCAAGGTGTTAACCTTTTTGAACCAATATAGCATTCTATCTGTTAACTATTTCTTTTTGTAATAGGGATATACATTTCTGATATCTCTGGATCATTTTAGAAGCATATATCTATAGTAGTGCTTAAATTTTACATTTGTGATAAATGTAAAAATTTAAAGGGGTTATACTGATTTCCAGTTAGCATCTTGGGAAAAACTTTTATTTTCATTATTTACCGTTAAAATGTTTTATTAAGCAGATTAAACATTTGAAATCGTTTCAATAGATATTTTCCCTCCAGGTGTTTCAATGGAGCGACTGGATCCAGAAGATGCTCATGGAAGTAGTCACTGTTGTCTTGTTGCAATTGGACGTCTGCAAGTCACAAGCACACCAAATAACAGTGATCTAATGGGTTCAAATTCTTCAAATGAGTTTATATCGCGGCATTCCATTGAAGGGAAATTCACATTTGTGGATCAGAGGTAAGTTATATTGTACTAAGTTCTTCTCATTTAATAATTTCTGTTGCTATACAAAAATTTCTTGTTTATTTATCGTTTGCCCATGTTTAAAATATTATCCTGAATCTAGTTTTTCATATCAATGAAAGAATAATTACTATTTGAGAATGTTTTCAGACTATAAATATTTTTCAGAAAATGGCTGTGAAAATTAAATACATTTAATTCATATATTATAAACAGAAATGTTTTATTTTGAAGATAATATGAATTCACAGTTGAAAGTATAATAGTATCAAATTATCTATTTTAAGACTTAAATATTTTGAAATGAAGCATTGCAAGGGAATTGTTTATGGAAAATTCATATTTTTAGTGTTCTGATGTATGATTCTTTCATCATCTTTAGCATTTTCCTGATATGTAGAAATTTTACAAATCAGTGTTTTGTTTATTAATGTTTATTCTATAAAGCATAACTGAAGTATTCATTTGACTTTTTAAGATGTTGGTTTATTTATACTGCCCTGTTAATTTTTATGCTAAATAAGATGCTTTCTTATTCTTCTATTGTTTGACAACCGATTGTAAAACCCACCGCGATTTTGCACATGCGTTAGGATGGATTTAATTCGTCAAAATAGGAGTTAGTGGAAAGATGAAAGGAAGAGATGTTTACATTTAACAATGAAGTCCTAAGTCAAAGTGAATACCGGAAATGCGCTCATCGTTCCGCGTCTCGCCCCGCAATAAGATGGAAGCCGTCGAAATGTGGTCGTCTATAAACTGCAGAAACATGTTTAGAGAACAAAACGTGAGAAAAACTATCCTTAAGAGGCTTATATTTCCTAAATAATTATTACAATACAAAATTTTTGCTCTGTTTTTTTAAAAAATAAATTGTGTTTTTGTATGTTGCTTATGGGAATTGTTTCTCTTAATTGCTATTTCAATCATTTTTGATACCATAAACTTGCCATTTTGTTTTGTTAATATATTTTAGTTAATTGCATTATGCATTTAATGTATAATTGTTTTTCCTCTTAAATGGAGTTTCCGAATAATCTGAACTGTAGAGATCAACCAGTGCATAACAGAACACAAGTATAGGAAGACTTGGGAGAATTATTTTACTTATAAAATATTGAAATTTAAATACAATGCTATTTTAACGATGGTATTGTAAATTAAATCACTTTCAGTAGTATATAAAATCTTCGTTTCTGTCGCAAGTAATTTAACATCTATGCTTGCAAATAGATTGGTGTAGTCGTATGGGTAGACAAAATCTTAAAAATAGCTAATTTCTGCAAACCGATAGACAATCAATGTCTTATATGTCTGCATTCCTAAAGGGCCGGTGTCGAAAATAAAGAATAATTTTTCCGCATTTTATGTGAACTGTTCCAAAACATTATTTTTAAATTAGCAAATAAATATATTAAATAATTCCTGTAATAATCATAAATTCGTTTCAGTTTTGTTTGAAACTTCTATGTGATACTATTTTTACTGAGTTAAAAAGCATATTAATATCTAAAGTTAGAATGTGATATGGAGAGGAAAAAATTAATGAGAGTAACTTTTAGTTTTTCATATTCAAATTTAATTTAAGTTTACATTTTAAAAAATGATGCACAATTGATGTTTTAAAAAATGCTGATTTCAGTCTCGAAACTTTCCTCAGTTGCTATACCATTTTAGAAGTCTTTAAATAAATAAGTTTAATTCCCAGTACATGAATATCAGTAATCATCTGGTTTGATATTTAACTTATCTTTCAAACACCATCCTTTAAACAGTAGATTCTCTTTTCATTTTAGAGTGCAAGGTGTCTTGGGTTATTCACCTCAAGAGCTTTTAGGCAAAATGGTGTATGAGTTTCTTCATCCTGAGGACCAAACACATATCAAAGAGTCTTTTGACCAAGTCTTGAAATTGAAGGGTCAAGTGATGTCTGTGATGTACAGATTTCGTGCAAAAAATCGTGAATGGGTGTGGTTGCGCACAAGCAGTTTTGCTTTTCTAAACCCATATAGTAGTGATATTGAATATGTCGTGTGCACAAACACATCTGCCAAGTAAGTATAAAGTTTATTGACAATACAGATTTTCTATTATAAATATTCTGTGTGAAAAAAATATCTGTAACTGATTTTTCTTTAGTAATGATGTTTCTAAGTGTTAAATTTTTGAAAGAGAAATTAGTTCTGTAAACAAAACTTCAACACTTCTAATCATGAATTTTGTTGTCATATTTGAGACATCTGATATACATATGAAATATGCAATTATCTATTCATTGCATTTGTTTTTGACTTGTTAAGAGCATGATAATATTTTTATATCTTTCAAAATATGGGTGCATTTTATTTGGTTATTATTCAGTATTATACATGTGTGTTTGGTTATTTGTTTATATATGTTAACATGTAAAATTATTCTATGTTTAAGATATAAAAAAATAGACATTTAATGTAAAAACTATGCTTCTTGATTGTTGAAATAGCTGAAATACTGTGATAATAAAACGTTGGACACTTTTCGACTTTAAAATAGCTACTTCTAATTTCATATGTGTTAAATATTTGCTTCTTCATTGTAGAATTTATATGTTAGAAATTTTTTTTATCCTTTCATGAATCCTTAAAAGGTTCAAACTTTATATGTGAATGCTTAGTTTTTTTTCCTGATTCCCATTTTTATAAATATATTGGTATATTATTATTTTTTATTTCTTTTGGTTATTTTCTTGTTTTACTAATATATTGCTTCTTTTAAACCATATTAAGAATTTATTTTTATGTCCTTTTGTTTAGAAGCCTCCATCATCAAGAGGTACCTGTTTCCGGTCCAGATCAAGGTCCTGTCAGCTCATCTGGTGAAAATGCTATGAATCAGTACAGTCATGCAATGGGTCCTGGTAATCTACTTTCAAGTCAGCCCAAACCAGAAGGACTTGATTACAGTTTGCCTCACACAACACGATCTGGTGAAGTTTATCCATCCGTAGTTCCTCGTTCTCATCATCCAGGTTAGTAGAATGGAAACATTTTACTAATTTATGAAAATATTTTGCATTCCAATCTATTAATAAATGTACTTCTGTTCAAGATCTAAA
>JAPMOR010042204.1:0-12198 GCA_026543865.1 Argiope aurantia | reverse complement strand
ATAAAGTTTAAATGATTACGTTAGAATACTTGCAATTTTTTTTTTTTTTACACTCATCAAATAATTTTCGTATTTTCGGATAATTATTTTATGGGTACAGTGTATCAAGTAAAGATAATTAAAATATTTCACAAAAAAAATCTGTTAGAATTCATATGATGAATGAATATCAACGTTTTTAACTTAGTCTTCGTGTCCTTAGTATGTTTCACTACTGATGCATTCGAATCTTATAATTAAAAGTAGGTAGATGTTTCACTTTCAGCTTTGCCAATCGTGCCTCACAAAAGCATTTCGTAGCAACTTCATACTTTCAGTTTGTCTTACTTGGCGACAATTTAGTGAACCAAAATGAAAATTTAAGCATGAGAAATTTGAAATATTTGGCGAAAAAGAATGATGCAAAATAAAAAATAAAAAAAATTGGCGTATTTTCTGGAACAGGGTTACCAGTGTTTCATCGAAGTTCTGAAATTTCAGATTTTGCCTTGTTTCTGTTTGAAAGCTATTGTATGATCATTGCTAATCCTCTCGCTTAATCTTCAAAATGGTTTATTCTACGAATGTGAGTGCAATTCATTTTATTTTATTTATTCTTTACTACAATTTGAAGTGCTTTTAAATTAAGTTTTGTTTCTCGTTTCGAATTGACAAAATTATAATTCATTCGTAGCAAGACTATGTGTTATAAGATGAATTAATTTATGAACATTCGTCGTGATTTTTATATAAGCAAAATATGTATTATTATTTAGAAAGAATTATTTAATTCAGAACAAACTTTTTATGGAATTCGCGTTTCCTTTTCAAAATTTTATTAAATTTGAATAATTTATCAATAGATATTGTATTAAAATAAGCCTATGTTTACCATAAATGACTAAGTATATAAATGTATAATTATTTTACGAAAATTGCAACACTAATTTTATATTATATTATATAGAAGCCATTCAGGTGCAAAATGCTGGTTTGGAATTAATGTACGCAGGCCTGTAATTATTTTTTTAGTGGAAATTTTGAATTTCGTTAAAACTTTGAGATTGCTTCGAATGTTTTTGAAAGATAATTGCTGATGATCGTTTTCGTATTTAAAGGTCTAGCCTTCGAAATCGTTTTGCTTTGATTAAACTTTTGAGAAATTCGCATTTTTTCCCTCTTTAATTCGAAATTTTCATTTAAAAAATAACGACCTAATGCCGTAACTTTACTAGATTTTTTATTGTCATTTCAATACATTCACTGCAATGATTTATGCCTATGATTCGGATCATTTGTCTAATGAGATGCCCCGCCCATGTTACTTTTTAAATTGAAGAATAAAGCAAATTAATTGGATTGTAGATATGAACTATTGAGGTAGGTGCGAAACGTGAACAAATCCTGCGGCAGCCAACGTGTCGATACTTTTTTGTAATTTTTAATTTCATATTAAATTGTTTCTCATTTAATGATTTGCTGCTTTTGTTTATTGTAAGCAATTTTTCAGATAAAAATATTAACTGATTAAAACGCATGGTTTTATTTATCTTGAATGAAAAATAATTGTATTAAATTTAATATCAAGAAATTTAATAATTATGTGTTGCATGTAAGTGATGTTTGATACATTTTTATATCTGGATAAATACAGTAAATATATTTGTTTATTCGGTAAATAAGAAATGAGTTTTTCAAGAAAAATTGACAATTGTTTTCATATAATTATTTCAATTAAAATTCATTTCACATATTTATATAGCAATAAAAATAAATCATTCGATATAACAATATATATCATATTAATAGCAATATATATCATATCAATCATATCTATTGAGTGTATATCAATGTATATCAGATATGTATTACAATAAAAATAATCATTCATCTTAACCGATAAATGTAGCAGCAAGTTTATCATTTATACAGGGATTTCGTTACATTTTAATTCTTTTTACTTCATAAGTGATTGAATGTTAGTTTTTGTAAAAAAATTGGATCTCATATTTGATTTCCGTGCTTTTAAACGTTGTCATTATTTTTTAATTTATCATAGATTAGATTTGTGAATAAGAAAATTCTTTTGAATGTAAATGTGTTACCATATTTTTTTGGTAAATCAAGCAGATTCAATTAATCTCAATTTGGATAAAAATTATTTAATGTTGCATACTTAATTTTTTTAACATGTCAAGTGGCTAATTTATAGGAACGAGAAGCTTCAAAATATCCCAAATCTTGCATCTGTTTATTATTAGTCGCTTATAAAAGATAATATCCGTTGGTCGTTAATACGGGAAAACAAACAAGCAGAAGCCGAAGAGTTTAGTTAGGAATCCTTCTGCTACTTTATTTGTCTTTGTTTCATTGTGAATTGCATATCTGCCAAATAAAATTCGTAAGAACTCAAAATAAATAATTGAAAAATATTTTTAAAAAACTAGGCAACTTCAGCTGCCAGCTATTCACCCATCCTATCAAGAATATCAGCATAGTCTTAAATCAACTTTGGTGAATTACATCATGTGAAAGTGTTATTTGAAACCCGAAAACGCGAAACCCTGAGATGATTGATTGAAGTTGAAAGAAATAATTTATGCCCAATTCCGATTTTAAATGCTGAAGGCGTTACGAACCCGGTAAAAGCTCTGTTAGAAGAGGCGATAGTGCAATCCCGATCAACAAGAGCCAAGGGTTCGGTAACAATCCAATCATTTTCTGTTGAAAATGATTGGATTGAACCTGCATTGCTTAAGCTTTAAACTTGACAGCTGAATTTCAGTACCTGCATTAGCAGGTGTTTTGTGGACTTGATGCTGTTTTAGGATATGAGTTACAACTTGGAAGATTTCATTCTGTTTGCGTTGTATTTTGGATTAAGTATCTAAAATACAATTTTTATTAATGGGGCAATTTTAATTAAATTTTTTAATGAAAACGTTCAGTGAATTACATGGAAATGATATCGAATTAGTAATCATTGATCATTAAGTTAAAATATTGAATATATGAACGAAATGTTATTTAATATGTTTAGAGAAATTTGTTCTGGAGACTACATCCAACATTTCATCCATATAGCCCAAAGTGTTTATAAATTATGAGTTTTCAGACAGATATAATGACAAAGATGTGTTTTTTGAACTGAGGAATGTCTATAAAGTATAAATTCGTTAAAATTTCCAATTCGAATATTTAGACGATTACAATATTTTCTCAATAATTCTTGTACAAGAAAGTAAAATAGGATAAAAATTCTCTTTGCTATAATCAACAGCTTCAATTAAAATTATAACTTTTCACAGCAAGATAAGAAAATATAGCAAAAAAAAAACATTAAATGAAATAACCTGACAGATCATTATAAAAAGTTAGCTTAATTATCTGCGTTTGAATACTTGCAATTAATTTTTTTACAGCCATATAATAATTTTTGGTATTGGTTTTTGAATGCAATGTATCGAGTAAAGGTAACTAAAATATTTCACATAAACAAAGAAATGTACTTAAGAATGTGTATGATGAATGGATATTGACATTTTTTAACTGATTCCTTAGTATGTTTCGTTCCTGATGCATTCGAATCATAAAATTAAATGTAGACGTTTCACTCTGAGCTTGGCCGATTGTGCGTCCGAAAAGTATTTCGTAATAACTTCATACCTTCCATTTGTCTCACTTGGCGACATTTTAATGAAATAAAAATCGTGAGAGGTTTGAAATATTTCGCGAAAAAGAAAGTTGCAAAATTAAAAAAGAAATTGGTGTATTTTCTTGACCAGTGCTGCCGGTATTTTATCCAAGTTTTGGAAATTCAGATTTTGATTCATTTCTGATTTGATAGCTATCGAATGATTATTACAGTTCTTTTGCCAGATCTTGAAAATGGTTTATTATATAAACGTGAGTGCAATTTATTTTATTTTATTTATTCTTTACTAAAATTTAAAGTATTTTTAAATTAAATTTTGTTTCTCGTTTTGAATTGATAAAAGTAGAATTAATTCGTTGCAAGATAATAAGATAAATTGTTTTATAAACATTTAGTTTCGTATGTAAGCAAAATGTGCATTTAGAAAGAATTTAATTCTGAAACAAGTGTTTTATGGATTTCGGGTTTGCTTTCCTAAATTTTATTAAATTTATATAATTTATCACCATATATTGTAATTGTTATTATATGTATTGTAATAGATATTGTATAGATAGCATTAGATCTAATATTTGGCAATTCATTCAAAATGCTGGTTTGGATTTCGTTAATGTACGCAGCCCTGCATTTATTTTTTACAGTCAAGTTTTGAATTACGTTAAAACTTTGAAATTTCTTCGAATGTTTTTGAAAGCTGAGTGCCTATTTGGCGTTTCCTTATTAAAAGATCTGGCATTTGGAAAAGTTTTGTTTTTAATTATCATTTGAAATATTTACTTTTTTTTCACATTTTTGTTCCTCCTTAATTCGAAATTTTCGTTTGAAAAATGACAATTTGCCCTACTTTTATTAGATTTTTATTATTGTCATTTCAATACATTCCCTGCAATGATTTATGCCCGATTCGGATCATTTGTCTAATTCGATGCCCCGCTCTTGTCTATCTTGACTGGAAGAAAGATAATAAACTAATTTGGAAGGTGCGAAACGCTATCAAACGATGCGCCAACCAACGTATCAATACTTTTTTGTACTAATGAATTATATATGAAAATATTCTATATTTAGCATTATATTTTGACTTTGTCGATTTTAAACAACTTTTAAAATAAATGTTTTCAATTGATTATGACATGTGGGGTGTATACATCTTGAATGAAAGAAAAAATGGTATGAGATTTGATATGAGGAAATATAATAATTATGGGTTGCCTATAGTTGATTTTTGCTAAATTTATATATCTGAATCAATATTGTAAATATATTTGGTGAATAAGAAATGAGTTTTTAAAGAAAAATTGAATTCTTTACATATATTTATTTCAATTAAAATTCTTTTTGTATATTTCAATTAAAAATTCTTCTCGTATATTTATATAACAATAAAAATCATGCATTAGTTGATGAATTGAGCAACAAGTTTATCATTTATAGGTAGGGTTTCTTTATTTCAGTTAATCCTTTTTATTTCATTCTAGTGATTGAATCTTAGTTTTTGTAAAATATTTGATCACGTATCTTATTTCCACGTTTTTGAACGTTATTTTTAATTTCATTGATTAGATTTATTAATTAGGAAATTCTTATAAAGGTGCATATATTACCATTTTTTTTTTTTGGTAAATCTGATTCATTTTATCTAAATTTGATAAAAAATTACGAGATGTTTTATACTTAATTTTTTAACATCAGTGGCTAATTTGTAGGAACGGGAAGCTTCAAAACGTGAACAAATCAAAAATCTGGCATCTGTTTAATATTGGTGGCTAATATGGGAGAACAAACAAGTGGAAACCAAAGATTTTGGTTACGAGTCCTTTTGATAAATTATTCGTTTTTGTTTCCTGGTTCAATTGCAGATTTATTACACATAATTCTTAAGAACACAAAATAAACAATTAAAAAATATTTAAAAACGGTTAACTGCCTGCTCACCTTATTAAAAACATTAGCATTCAATTTCTTTGAAGAATTACATCATATAAATACATTATTTGAAACTCGAAAACGCGATACTCTGAGGCGTTTCATTCAAGTTAAAAAAAATAATTTCGGTCCACTCCGCAGGTGTCGTCCTTGTCATCTGACCGCCGTTCGAAACTACTAGATCCATCCCAAAAGAGCCCTAGTGCGGCTTTTAAAACGGGTAGTTAAAATAATTAAACTAAACTTTTGGCCCACTCCGAATTAAAATCCGATAAACGTTCGCTGCTATTAAGAGGGCGATAGTGCAATCACGATCAACAAGAACCAAGGGTTCGAAATCTTTCTGTTAAAATGAATGGATTGTACTTGTATTGCCTAAATTTTAATCTTGACATTTAAATTTCAATACATGCTTTAGCAAATGTTTTATTGATTTGATGCTATTTAAGCAGATGTGTTTTAACTTGTTTATTTCTTTTTGCGTTCTATTTTGGAATAATCATCTAAAATATTTGTAATTTTTATTAATGGAGCAATTTTTTAAAAAAACTATTAATTAAAAAAAATCAGCGAATGAAATGGAAGTTGTCTCGAATTAATAATCATTCGTCGTTTAAAGTATTGAACATATGAAAAAATTAATAGTAATTAGAGGATCGCGTAGATACGTTTATGCCTTTTTGATTCCTTCTCACATTTGAAAGATAACAAAAACAGGAAGTAGCGTTTTCGTCAAAAAATTCCATTTCTAAATTTCAAACCTCGTTTTTAGAACTGCTAAATTTTAAAAACAGTTATTGTTGGGAATAAATCAAAACTTTCCTTCCATCTTATCGGCAGCATCTGTTGGATGCCGATTTTTAGAATCTTTACCCAATTGGATATAGTCGCCCAGAAGCTCATTTCCAGTATGATGTGCTGATAAGATGAATTTATTGGGGTATCTTTTCTTGACAATCTCTGAAAGAAACAAAAAATATAATGTTGAAGGTAAATGTTGTTGAAGTGGCCGACACGTTCAAGTTGAAACAATGGTCTTGCGTCTTGAGGAATGTTGGAGAGGTCAAATGATTTCACATATACACTGAAAAGACTTTGTTCATAGAGTGCTACAAATGCAATGTAGAACAATTAAAATATTATAAAGTAATCAAAAATTGCTAAATCAGGAAAAAAAATGACAACTTAAAACTATAATTATTTATTAAATTTTTTAGGTATAATAGTGATCTAAAACGCGTCGGTACGTTTTAGATTTTTTTTTTTTTTTTTTATCATCGGCCATCTGCATCATGCTATTTTTGCATAAATAATTTATTCTTTAAAACTTTTTAGTGCTATATATACTGGGAATAAATCAGTTTTATTTCCATTTTATCGGCAGCATCTGCTAGATTCAAATTTTTCGAATCTATCTCATTCGATGCAGTCGCATAAGGGCTTATATCAAGTATGTGTTTAAGATAAATCTAATTGGCGTATCATTGAAAAAGATGCAGTTCTTTGTTTATCGACTCCTATATATAATATGGTTATGTTGGAGTTAAAGTTTGTTATTATTGTTTGCGTACAAGCTGATGTGCATCTTCGATGTTTTTCTTTTACTTCTCTTACGTTTTGGTTACGAGATGTTAACCGCATTTTAATAAATATTCGTAATCGTCACCGTGCCAACATTTCTTGATAGATTGATTGAATTTTGGCTAATTTTATCTCAAGAGTTATTTTCATGTCCATAAATATATAAACTAGATATAAAAAAATGCTCTCAATTCTATAAATAACAAACGTCTTAAGGTGTAAATATGGTTTTATAGATGAACAATTCTCAGAGATCTACTAAAGTATATTTCTCATATTTAGATTTTCTTTCTTTAAATTAAAAAAAAGGCAGTATTAAGACTTTTTAAATATACATGTTGAAATTTAAAATTCAATATTCCCTGATAATTTTAAATATTTCTTGGTACGTATCCATTCCCATTCAAAGAAATCGCTTAGTATTATATTTCAAATATTGCAGTTATACATTTGTCATTTAATTGTAGCTATAAATAAAAACCCAAAATTCGGGAACATTAAGAAAAAATATCATTGATATCATGATAATTAAAAAATTTTTTACCCTTTAGTGTTCCCTACTGGAGGGAACACTCATAGGTGGGGGATCTGACTCCTCCCATCGATGACGGGACGTACTTCCTTCGGGAAGGGTTGTACCGTGGCCGGTGATGGCCCTCAGGACTCGACCACAGTTCCCGCCAATTGCTGTTGCGGCGGTCCGGTCATTCAGTTTTATGGTTTAAATCCGTGTGCCTTCGGGCGGGTCGGAGAGTTAGATGGTTGACTTACCCTTTAAACTATAGAAAATAGGAACTGTTAGATTTTAATCAGTATTGGAACTGTGATAGTAGGTTAAATTTATATTCTTCTGGTCTGATGGAAAAAGAAAGTTTCAAGAGTTAGTCCTGCGCCATTGTTCAGGGTGGGGTTGCCTTGCGGCGGCCCATCGTTTTATCCGAATGGCTTCGGCTGGGGCGGACTGTAGGTATGCCTTACCCTTTAAACTAGTCTAAATTTTCTTCGTAATAGCTTCTGCATTAAATGCTGGGAAGCATTAAAGAGAAAAAAGAAACACTGATGCATATTTATTTTAATGTTATTTTTTGGGGGGATTATTTTAAGACTTTACAGTTTCTAGTTTAGAAATGGAAGTTGTTTTCAAACAAATGCAGACTATCTGTTATAAATGACATCTGTCGGTGAAAATTTAGGAAAATTGAACAAACTCCGCTTTCTTTTCTGCTACTGGTAGATGAGCACTTGCAAAAGTTTTGGCGTTTTATAGAGTTGGCGAGTTTGAATGTTGGCTTCGTTTATAGATGGTTATATAGGGTTGGAATATTATGTAAATCGTATCTTAATGCGTATATTTGTGAAAATGAAGCTTCAGAATGAAAAGTGGCTCTAAGAATTAATTACATTTGTAAAGCATTTTTGGATATTTCGAATCTTATCGGAATTTGTACATCAATCGAAAACAAAGCAAATACTATTAAACTGCATTTGAAAGAATAAAGATCTTTGCAGTTAAAGAAAGGAGAAAATTAAAATGCTTTTAATATTTCATTCTGGAAAAGTACGGTGGTAATTCTGACATAATATCCCGAAATAGTTGTTAAATGAAAATTTTTATTGAATGTCATAATATTCAATCTGAGATAAAAAAGTTCCATGTATTTATAAACGATATAGAAAATCTCTTTGAGAAATATTATTTGGGGTTTCTTAATTTTAAAATATACAGCGAGTCAAAAGAAAGGTAAAACCCACGATTCATGTATAAAAATTTTTTTTCCTATTCTTGACTTCAAATATAAAGTAGATATATACAATTATTAACTTATTCATGTAGGATGCAACAACTTGTAAATGTTTAATTAAATCAAAATGCAAAAAGAAATAGTTCAAGTAAAGCAGAACATTAAATTTTATGCCTTAAAAAAGTAGAGCAAGTTCAATGATACGACAGAAACCGTGAAAGCTGCAATATTAATAATTTAACAGCATCACTTTACATTTTATCACTGAATCTAATCGTCTCGGTATAGATGTGGTCAGTTTTGTTAGTTCGAGCGGGATTTTTTTCAATTATTCTGTGACAATTTGATTCAACTCTTACTTATTAGAAATGGTTCTTCGGCGTTCATTTTCTCAAGGTATGCTCATAAATCTTCAATAAGGTTTTTTCATAATTATAATTATTAAATTTAATTATAATTTTCAATCAATAAATTTTCAATGAGGTTTAGATCTGGTGACTGTGGAGGATGATCCAAGGTCATCGCAACACGATAAAGTAACCATTCTTTCACAATCTTTGTATGTATCGGACTGTTACCATCTTGGAAGATCCAGCTTCTGGGCAATCTCAAATTTACAACAATAGGGACAATACTATTTTTAAAAATATTTAGGTAGTCCATTTTTTTATTGTAGATTCGACAAATACTAAATAACTGATTTCGGCAGGCGTCCTACATCCCCAAACCATAACAGATCCATCCCCTTGTTTAATTTTTTGCAACTAAATTGTTATTACTGGATTATTCATTCTTTAAATCTTCATATTTTTGCAAACTGTTGTGTGCCAAAAATTCAGGTTTTTTCACATCACTAAATAAAATATTATGAAAAAATGTAAATCCTTATTAAGGTAGGTTTTGGGAAACAACCGACGCTTTTTCTTGTTCTATTTCGTGGATGAATGGTTTCTTACATTGAATGCTGCCATGTAGTTCACGTACATGAAGAGTCCTCCTTATAGTGTCATCGTCCGTATACTTATAATCATCCTCCTTATACTTATTGTCATCGCTGATTTTTGCGAGATGCTTTGAAATATTTTAACAGCACTTGCAGCTGAAATGCATTGATCTCTCGCACTACGGCTCTCACTTCTTTCTCAGTAAATTGTCTTGCTTTTTATGTCCTCTGAAAATCTTGAATCGATTTCTGTTTGGAATATTTGTCAAATCTTCATTGTATAGTGGCTTCTTTCAACAATTTTTTCTATTTCATGTAAGAGTTTATAATTTCTCTTCAAGCTTTTTATTAATTGGATGAACTTGGGTTAAATTGATTTAATTATTTTGGTTTTAATCAAATCTTTACAAGATGTTCGATTCTGCTTAAATAATTTAATAATTATTTATATGCACTTTATATTATAAGTAAATAATATATATTTCTTATCAATCGCATTTTCTAAATCACAGGTGTTTACTTTCCTTTGACTCTCACTGTATATGTGTGTATATGTACAATAAATTTCCTTTTATTTGAAATTAAAAATTATTCCTTAACTGCTGGAACTATGGCTTTGCTTTAATTACTAAGTTGAGTTGGTTATTCATTTTTTGCCGAACTGATTTTTTTATTTTTGCAAATTCCAATAGCTTTAGCCAAAAAGTAGATATTTCTTCGAAAAAGTTTTAAATCATCTTTTTTAGTGACAGAAACCTTTTTTATTTAAAACTAATCGCCTTGTCGGCTTAAGCTGACAACTGCTTATAAATGCTCCGTGTGCCTGCAGCGCTCCATGCAGGAATTTGGTTGTTAAACGAAGTAGCATCGCTGACAATTAATTGTAAAATTAGCAGAGTTAGCTAATACCTTGTAATTGTGTAACTGCTTGTCAAGCAACTCTGATCTGGAACAGACGACCAATCAGGGGCTCACCTACTATAAGTGAGTACGGGTGTCCCACTCCCGAGGTACCCAGGGATCTTTACTCCTTGGGTACCTCGTTCAGTTCGTTCCTGGTTCAGTTCGTTCTCCTATACGGCTTCTGCTTTCTGCTGTGTTTTTCCTTCCCTCGACGGCAAGCGAGGGAGCTCTCCATGAGAAGCTGTCGCCGCTCTGTTTCCTTCTTGCTTCTCATGGACAGCCAAAACCCCCACGTGTTTGCCGTTTGTGGCGACCCATTAGAAAGACGGGTGGTGCACTGTGGTCCCCGATGTATCAATCGGCTGGTAGCTAGTCACATTAGTGGCTAGTCTGCTAGGGATCAAGCGAAGGGGTTACTCCTTGGGCTTGGCGTTAAGGGTGGTCACTCTCCACGGGGATAACTCCCAGCGTATAGGTTCCGGCTAGCACTAAGGTGTATGCCGAGGCTGGAAAAAGACCAGAGCCGGTAATTGCCTTCCCTTGTTGGGCTCCGTGGTGGGCGGTGCCGTCGGCCCCGAATCATTTTTTCATATCGCATGGCTCCTCCCAAAAAGGGTCCCTTCAGTCGGCGTCGCATTATTCCAATTACTTCAAATGTTCCAAATCATGATTCCTTTTTTGTTGTCAAACGTATTTCTGACAAAAATGAAAATTTTAATTCTGTGTCACCTTTTCTCGTTCAGAGGGCATTTACAGCAACCGTAGGCGAGGTTTCTTCAATACGAAAAATGCGTTCTGGTGGCTTGCTGGTTGAAGTGAATTCAAAAAAGCAAGCCCAGCAAATATTAAAATTGAAAGCTCTAGGTACCATTCCCATTACAGTGAGTCCACACAAATCATTAAATTATTCTAAAGGCGTTATAACCTGCGGGGAATTGTTTAATGTTCCCCTTGAAGAAATATCTGCAGAACTAAAACACCAAGTTGACACCAATTGTACAACAGATCTCTATTCTGCGGGATGGCCAAATAATTCCCTCGAAACATTATATTCTCACTTTCCATAGTCCAAATTTACCAGAATTTATTTATGCAGGTTACATTAAATTACTAATAAGACATTATATACCTAACCCGTTGAGATGTTTTCAGTGTCAGCGTTTCGGCCACTCTAAGGCTAACTGCCGCGGGACTCTCACTGCGCCCGCTGTGCAGAAAAAGGCCATGATAACCAGCAGTGTTGCGCACCAGAAAAGTGCTTAAACTGCGGTGGGAACCATACTTCATTCTCTCGAAATTGTGAACGCTGGAAATTAGAAAAGCAAATAATTTCAATAAAAATTAAAGAAAACTTATCCTACCCTGAAGCTAGAAAAAAGGCTCAGGCTCAAACTCCCACACCCGGCTTAACTTACGCGTCCATTGTGAAAAAGCCCTTCTGTGAAAACTGTTCTTGCAGAAATTGTTCT
>JAPMOR010042189.1:0-13127 GCA_026543865.1 Argiope aurantia | reverse complement strand
GGTCAAGTAAGAAACTAAAATTTAAAAGCATATTAAGTGATATCCAAGTTTCCCTTAGCTTCACATTATATAATCATTAATTCAGAAATCCCATTCATCATTTTACATTAAAAACATACAAAGAATTATATTTATAAAAATAGTATATAAAAACCTTAATAATCATCAATAATAACAAAATATTAATAAATTATCAGTATATTGCACAAAGCTATTTTGACCATTTTTCTGCAAAAACTGAATTGATGATCTTAATTTAATGAAGACAGTCTATGGTATTTTTGCCTATATTATCTTAAATGTTATAAAATCTGACTCAACAAGATATTTAAATTAGAAATAAATTATTAAATATAATATCAATATTGTTATGATTTCTCCCAAATGAAATATCAGTATAGTAATGATTTTAAGTAAAGCATTTTAACAGTAAATAAAAACACAAGATTCAAAACTTTCAAATAAATCATTTGGAAATGATAATAATAATTGCAAAATTCAAAAATATCAAACAAAACACTTGTGAATGAATGTAACAAACACAAGACTCAAAATACTCTTATAGTATTTGGAGAGGAAAAAAATGTAATATAAAAAAAATATTTGTATTTTGTAAAAAACAAGTACTTGGACACAGTGACAATAGTGGGTGGCTTAATAACTGTCAAGGGTGTAACAATTTCCCCTGAGGTATTTACCACCTTAGTCTAATTATCATGTGCCATTAATTATTAAGTATATAAGAATCTTGGTATGTTACTTTTTTCGTTCACAAGATCTGCATGCATATTTCTTAAAAACCTTTGAGTTAGATAAATTTAATAAGATTGGGGAAATCATTTTTTCTTAGTTATTAATAGCATGCACATAAATTTCAAATTCAACAAATTATAAAATTATGAATACATTTTAAATAACAGATATAAAAAAATTTAAAAACTCAATATTTTACACTAAAACTTATGATATTTTGAATCATAATATAAAAAGATTATTTGTTATTATATTATAATAGAAAAATGCAATTTAAAATCAAATCAAAAGCACAGAATATAAATTTTGAATTCCACTCTTTGAGTCAGCTGATGGATGATTTTTTTTAAAAAAACAATGATCACTTTTTGAAAAATTAATCACTTTTTTAGTTAATCACAAAATGCAATTTTGAGCACTGGAACTGGAGATTACGGCAGGTGACGGAAAACTATTTTTATATTGAGATGATAATATAACACACAAGTGATATTTTCGAAATTTGGGTGATTCACTTTAGCACTGGACCACTGGCGAGTAAAGCAGGCGATTATTATTGTGATGATGATATACTAAGGAGATGATGTTGACATTGGAATTATTCAGCACAGGTAAGGAGCCAGAAATTTTTTATGATGACAAGGAGAATCAACTCCTTGAGATATAAGGAGCACGCACATGACGATATGGAGCACAAGCACAAGGGTATTAAGCAGCAGTGTCGGATGAAGTCACAGGTTAGGCACGGTATCATCGACGATGCGGTAACATGACGGAATGCCGGAGATTCAACGGGAACTGGACCGGACCCTGGACTACGGTTTGCATGAAACGATGTTTCAATATTCTCGCCAATATTTCATCATTCTTCGCCAGCCTGGTAAGAAAAAAAATTTATGAAGAAATTCGGCGTTTGAAATTCGTTTTCACTTCTCTCCCTAATGCATTTATTAAAAGGAAAGGAAAATAGGAAAATTATCAGGAAAAGGTACTAATTTAGTATTTTTTAATGTTACTTTATTTAACAGTTATGAACCATATTAAATGGTTTTATTTATATTACAACGCCACCTGACGGTTAATTTATGCACTATTTTTTATTTAATAAATATGAAGCGCATCATATCAATAATCTGTAGTTCAAATTTTATCGCATTTGGATCAAAAAAACGCATTTTAGAGCCCTCTGAAGTGGGTAAATTATTTCTTGCTAATCCTGTATATACGTTATTGGTACTTTACTAGAAAATGTCAATATACCCTCCTACAATTTGAACAATATGTTCTAATCGGAGAACCATATTTTCTATAGATGACCGTAGTAAGTCTGTCGGAATATTAAGAATATGGCGCCGAATTTTCTCCTACAGATCTGATAGAGATGATGGCATTTGACGGTAGATATTGTTTATCAAATAACCCCACAATCAAAAGTCGCGAGGGGTGATGTGCGGCGAGCGAGGAGACCATGCTATTGAGAAATGACGGCTGATATCTCGTGCTTCTGTGAAATGCTGTATTAACAATCGCTTTACACAACGGCCAATATGAGGTGGTACACCATCCTGCATGAAAATAATGTCTTGAAGGCATTCACGCTGTATAAAAGTTGGAATTACAAAATCCCTTAGCATATCATGGTACCGCTGTCCTGTTACGGAACAGGTTTGGATTCCATTTGAAGTTATCTCTTCAAAAAAATACGGTAAAATAATAAAGGCACAAATAATAAGGTAAAAGTAAAATAATAAAGGTAAAACCACTCCATACTGTCACTTTTTCAGGTTGCAAGACTTATTTCTGTATAACGTGAGATTTTTCCTCTGCCCAAATTCAACAGTAGGTGTTAACTTGCCCATTGAGGCAAAAGTGGGCCTCATCACTCCACAGAATGCTCCATGGCCAAGTTATGCCAACCACCATTCGAGCAAGAACTGAAGTGTAAAAGTTTTACGGACATCTAAGTCCCCGTCCTGCAATATGTGCACAGATTTGATTTTGTATGTAATAGAATGGAAAATCTGCCGTACGATTTTTCATACAGTTGATATCCAAAACAAAACAACTGGAAAACTCACACAATGATGGGACGAATAACTGCTGTCTTCAACTAGCGCAGTGGCAACATTTTCGGAGCTGAAAGACAGGATTTTTTCCCCTACCAGGAAGAATGCCAAGTTGCCCAATTTTTTTCAAATTTCCATCATCTTGCGTAGGGCACCTGGAGACATTGGACCTCTTAGTATTTGCTTAATACGACGAAATTTCTTTGGGGATGCAAATGAGTTTTGTTGGTTTTGGTAGAACAATTTCACCAGTAACGCTTTTTCTTGCAAAGTAGGCATGACGAAGATAGAAGAAACTAATATTAGTGCAGAATCCGTCTTCTTTTTATCAAAAGAAAAATGGTAATAGACAAATGCTGTAGCGTAAATTATGTTTAACATTTTAAATCTATACTAATAAATACCATTTGAGTTACAGCGCCATCTATTGGTGAATGTTTGTACATTTTTAATTAATAAATGTAAAGCGCAACATCTGAATAATCTGTAGTTCAATTTTTATCTTATTTGGATTAATAGAGGGCATTTTAGAGCCCTCTTAAGTGGGTTACTTATTTCTTGCTAACCCTGTACATATCTGAACACTCGTATGACAGCCCAGCCATTAATATACATATATGCAAATTCTACATGAAATAATCCTCCAAAAACATTACTTTGGGTAAAATAAACTTCAAAATTACTGTGTTTTTTTTAAAAAGCATTAATTAAAAATGCGTAAACTATTGTATATACACTTCATTAAATATGCATTATTAAAAATACTATTTTTTGCCTTGTTGTAAAATAATAAATATTTATATTTCTGATATTCTAAAGCTCTTTCTTTAGTATCAGCGAAGAAAAATTCGTTATGCTTTAAATAAATATTTTTAAAAAATTTTCAAACATTATAAAGAATATAGTTTTTACTTTCCAGCCGAAAACGTTATAATGTTTTATCTTTTCCTCTTAAAATTTCTTTTTGTCTACAGTATTTCTTTTTACTATTATAATTTTATGCTGCAGCCATTGACTAATATTCAAATTTCTTGTTTATAATCCAGGAGTAGGGTTTCAATTTACAGTACCATAGGAAATCCCACGACATCATATATTTAAAATTTAATCTATAACCAGTTTGGTAGAACTTTTAAATAACTCTTCCAATGTTTTACTGTTTGCTGATGGACATACGAAGTAATATTAGATGAGTAAATATTTATTAACCTTTTCTTGAATGCTGTGTAAAACACTAAAAGATGGATACTTTTTCAAGACAGAATGAAATTTGGTGAAATCTGTAATTCAAAACAAGGTTTGCATGCTTTCAAGGAATTATGTATCCATTCTTTATGAGGCTTCATCGTTTCTTTCAATTATGGAATTCAAGAGGAAAGAATATTATTTTCATATAAAGATTTCCTAAAATATACAAAGAATACATTATGCATATTAGACACGTAATGAAGACAGAATATTTTTGTAGAGCTTCATTCTTAAACAAGTTAAACAAAATTATTTTTGTTTTACGAATAAGATACAATTGTTTTCAAAAATATAAATTGTTGTTGGAAATGCATTCGTAATTTGGAATTTGAATGATGTTTAATTTTGTTAAGGCAAGTAATTGCATTGAAAAGTTAACTGTAAGTGAAAACAGCCATTTTTTCTTTTCTTCAGTACTATTTTTATTTTCAAAGCAGGTTTGTTCATAAAAACGTTTTTTCTAAGTTTCACATTTTAATGCTATTTTACATCGACCAGCAATAATCAATCAATCATCACTAATAGACCTTAAAATATCATAAATAAAAATTAAATATTATTTTTATGGATGATATTAAAGTTTAAAATATTAAAACTAAAAAATATTTCAAAGATAAAGAAATTTAACCCTTAACTAGGGAGATGAAATGCAGGACTTAATTGGGGAGGTGCGGTCTATCAGACCGTATTTTATTTACTTTCAAATTTAATTTTCTAATGAAAGCATTAGTATGAAAATCTGCCAACATATTCTGCAGATATTTTTCTTGATATATAAATATTTTTTAGAAATATTTCTAAATATATTATCAGTGAAAAAAGTCATTGCGTTTGAACCTACATTTTCTTCTCAAATTACATGTTACAACAAACAATATTCTTGAAAAGGCATATTATTTATTATTTTTAAGTCATATTTATTTTTCCAGTATACAAAGGTATATAGAAAACAATATAATGAAAAATTCAACAAGTATATGAAAAATTTTAAAAATGACAATGGGAGAAATGGACCCTTTTTTTTATCGGCATCATCGGTTTTCGAGGGCATTTTAAACATACAGGTTAAGTATTATTATAAAAATCAGCCTATAAATTCTATAAATATTTCTCTTGCTATATTAATGTATTTTAGAAATTTTTCAAAATGCATTATCACTAGAAAAATTCATTATATTTAAACATATATAATAGAATCAGTCCAATGCGAATTTCATTGAAAAATTCTTCTGTACAATTATCTTCATCACTAAAATATCTTCCTGCTTCATTTAAAAATTTCTGGAGCTCTGCTTCATAACATGGATTAGTAGGTTGGATGATGTTACGAGCACCAAGTTTTAGATTCATCTGCTAAGCCTTATTTAATACTGGAACACTGAAAGGGAGATGCGGTCTTACTGACGTCCCTCAAAGAAATAACTGGATTATTTCGAAAAGCATCCGCTGAAATCGGGTGAAAAAGTGAACCTGTATTAAAGGTCACTAAACAGGAAGCTACAGGATCAATCCATTCGATTCAGCTAAAAATAGAATAGGGCCACAACCACCAATATACAAGGCCTCTGCGGTTTTCCGCGACGTCACAGTGAGACGTGACACTTCATTCCTTTAAAGTTAAGTCTGTGCGAGTTAGAGAGTAACTTTTTTTCACTTTTTAGTATCATTTCATATGCATCCATATCATGCTATTCAACATACATATATTGTAGAATTCATTTATAACTAAAATGCAGCAGGTTTCCACATCACCCTGGGGGTATGGTGCCTGCTACGTGTTATCTTTCTTGCATTATTTGCAATGTAGGTAATACATACAGGTCCCTTCGATTAAAAAAAATTATTTAGGACAAAAAGGAATGAAAAAATGCTGATGAAGTTTAAACAACTCCATATAAAAATGGTTTTATGAATATTTGCTGTTGCGTCAACTCCAAGTAAGCAATAAAAATAATATTCAATTCTATTGACACTTCACAAAAATATGAAATATATCTTTAAAACATTAGAAGAGTTTTCTTTGGCTGTCATTTAACTATATATTTTATCATTATTTTTTGTTAGAAATAACTTTATTAAATTTGTCAAGTTTTCTTTTCTTTCCATCTTTAGAACCAAATTGCCATTCTATAAACATTTTCTGGCTTATGTCCTGAAATGCCTTCGCCATAATCATGTACTTATTCCTTATTCACTAAATCATTAAAAATTATCTCTGCTGCTAAATACTTTTGATTTCAAAAATTCCTTTTCACATATAGTACATAATTTCTGATTTATAATATAAGAATATAAAATTACATTTACAATGTTTTTATTGAAGAATTTCAAAGCAACTCCATATAAAAATGGTTTTATGAATATTTGTTGTGGTGTCAACAAGTAAGCAATAAAAACAATATTCTATTGACACTTCAAAAAATATGAAATAAATCTTTGAAACCTTAGACGAGCTTTCTTTGTCTGTCATTTAACTATATGTTTTATCATCATTTTTTGATGGAGATAACTTTACTAAATTTAAGGTAATTTTGAGGTAACAAAATATAGCCGGACTTTCTGACAAATTTATAACCATGCGGAGCCACTGAATAAAATAATGAGCAGAATATCGTCATTTCATTGGAGTAACTTTTATTGTGTTCATTTTGAACAATCAAGGCAGATTGCTCTTTAATAAATGCCCGTACATTGATTAAATTTTCCTGGGTTATATTTAAATTATTAATGAAACCATTATTCTGGGGAAAAACATCTGAATTGGGAAATGAATGATTTGTTTTCATTTCTGGCAGATGCTCTAATATTTCATTTAAATTGTTGATGTTAATGACTTTTATTGGTAAAGAAATATTTGGAATATTTGACAAGCTTGTATTTCCATCATAACCTGATAACTCTAATAAATCATTTATTACGACAGACAATGCAATTTCAGTAATAGGACTTAATTCAATATTCACAAATAAAATTTTGTTTTCTTTATGAATGATATTCCAGAAATTTTTCAAATTTACTAAAGAAATGCGCTGCTTCAGGTATTCAAGATTTTTAAATTCTTTTGTTTTATCGTATTTCTTTTTTTTTTTTTCTATTACGCTTTCCTGGAGAGTGTTTTCTATATATTGTTGCTCGAATTTCATTTTTTTTTTATTTCTGGATTTTCTCTCAGAAATGTTGAAGATGATAAGTAAGAGGTTCAATTTGGCATCTGAGATGGAATTGTTCCATGACTATTCTGGGATATTTAAGAGGGACAATATTTTTTTCTGACTTCGAATCCAATACTCTCGTTTCTCTTTCAATATCATTTGTTCTAAAATGTAATTCAAAAAGCTACAGTGAAGGAAATAATTCGCAAATTTTAACTTCCTTTTATGTTTAATTTAAATACAGTAGCAAATATAGAACATGAAACAATAAATAATCATAGGTACGGAGAGTTTTTATTTTGTTCACTGTTTCTCGTTATAATATATAATAAAATTTAAAATTTTCAAAAATCTAATTTTCTCACAATTTAAAAGGATTAAAACAGTTTGTAATAATAAAAATTCCTATATTGGAGCATTAAATAACTTCATTAAAAATTTAATTAATAATGAATTTTCTAGAAACTACTGTATTATCAAATTTTTGTTTTGTATGGCACTTGCCCTGGACAAGCCCGCTGTTACGAAGAAAGCGATTTAGATCGGTGGGTTAGCGTTTATTGCTTATTTAGTAGCGCCAACTAGGGCCAAGTGCACGACTTTGCTACTCCCGCATCACACATTCGCTTGCACAACCCCTTTTTACAGGAAGGCACACTCACATATCTCATAGATAGTACAATGGAAGACAATCATGCCCAAACCGGGACTCGAACCCAGAACGCGGGGAAGACGCGCTACCCCTATACCAGGAAGCCGGCAAACGTTAGTGGATGTATTCTTCTAATTTATTGTTTTGAATTTTCCTTTCTGTTAAATTGGTATATCTCTTGGACCTAATTTCAGGGGATTTTCGGGTCACGAGGAATCATTATTAGACTATTTATTCTGCATTCCTTCACAGAAAAAAATCCCTTTTTTGAATCTCTGCCTGAGAGTGACCCTTGAAAAAGTCTTCAGGCCGGATTCTTTTTTTTATTTGGTTTAATTTGATTTTCTATTAACTTGATTTTTATTACTTTTGTCTCAATTCATCTGTGTTTTAGAAGTAGCTGCATTTGCGCTCTCTAAATACAATGATGTTTTTCCTGTTCCTTTCTTTTTTACTTTTTTTTGTGCTTTAGTTTGAAGAAGAAATGATTTTTAGTTGCGATTCCGAAACTATTTCGCTTCGTTTTCGTTTTAGTTTCGTTTTCAAAATATCTCTTACTTTAGATTGGTTATTTAATAAAATTTAACAATATAAACAGAATTATAGAAGAGCTATATAATAATAAACAAAACATGTAAATATAATTATGACAAATATTATAATTATTATTGACAATAATACTTCCTACATGACAGCATTTTATGAAATTATTCTTTCTTTTTATAATGCACTTGATTAAAATCACGAATAATGGATATATCGAGCCGTTAAACTTATAAGGTGAGAATAAATGATTTTCCATTTTGAAACTTTGGCATTACTTCCAAACAATTAAATGAGCCTACCCTACTATGCCGCGTCGGATAAAATCCACCACGATGTATGGTAATTAACCATTTCTTTTTAAATACTTCTTCTTTAGCAAAGGAAAAAATACTGACTTTTGGGCCATTCAATAATTTTCATTACAGTTTCAAACACAGCAAATTAAAGGCATTTCTATAACTTATTTTTAGTGAACTTCAAATGAATTTTCTGGCAAGCAACAAAACACGCTCCCTGCCTCCTCAAACACGAGGATGACCAAATTGGCAAAAAATGGCGTGGGAAGGGAAATGTTTATTTCTTATCAGTAATCTTGATGAGAATGAAATGCTTCCCTCGGTCCCCCAATTGACACCCATTCGTGCAACCAACCTCTTGGGGTGACGTCATAACTTTCTGTGACGTAAGTGTTCTGGCCTTGTCTATGGGTGGGTTTGATAGGGGTGACCGAAAGTGCATCGTCAGCTGTTTGACATAACTCATCTTCTCCATTAAGGGTTAAAGTATAATTGAAACTTAAATGTCCATTGTTATTTATTAAAGGGCAAACACTACAATCCTTAATTAAACTTGTCCAAACTTATTGTATTTCTATAATAATTAAATTAATATTTGAACTCCCTAAATCAAATAAAAGTACCATAAATTAAAGTTAGTTATATCCAAAAACATAATCTTTATTACATTGTTTACTATGCTATAGACTTAAAAGTCTCAATTCTACCGATGATCTAATTTTTAATTATTTTAAGGAAGTGGAAACGAATTTTACTACGAATGGTATGAGTAAAAACATTGTAGATATGGGAAGGGTTAGTAGAACAAATCATTCAACAATAAATAAACTTAATTAACTCTAGAAAAAAATATAGATTTGAAAAAAAAAAGAACATTTTTTTCATATTCGGACGAAATCCTTTAAATTCTATTAATGTGCGTATAATCCAAAAAATTGTATGTTAAGATATTTCTCCTGAAAATATTTCACATCTATTTCAAAATGAACATTCTTCAAACCATTGTAATGTTCTTGAAGTTATCGTTTTTAATCAGAATTATTCGAATTCATTCACAATATTTCCAGTTTGTGTATTCAAGAATAGTTACATATTTTAAACTTTAATTTTAATGGAGAGGTTTTCATCACTACATTGCACAGCATCTAAAAAAATGGCATTGGTTCATCAATGAATGCCGATTGGAATGTGACATCGTAAGTCGCGAAACAGTTGAAGAGTCTTATTTAATCTATGATGGTTTACCAAAGTACTTCAATACTTGTTCTCATTAATACCTAATGAATTATCCAATAAGTATTGAATTAGACCCTCTTAGAAATTTAGCAACAAACTATTAACGAATCATTTGGTAGAAAATCCATTCGTTTTTACAAAAATACATAATTTTGATATTCAAATGTATTAGTTCCATTAATTGCACTTATAAGAAGGTATTATTTGTTGAAGTCCATTCTCTCAGAGAAGAACGTTCAGAATACAAGCTGTAAGTTTAAATTTTACTTGATGATTAATTGACGTCTAATTTTTTTATATAATGAGCAATATAATTAATAATACGTTGGTCTCCAGGGTAAATTTGCAAGCACCATTTTGTTGCATCTTCACAAAAGTCTGAACTAGAAATACACTATTATTTTATGTCAACAATAAGAAAAATATCCAACTTCCCAAATCTTCCGTCTCTTCCGTCAGGTTCAGAGTTGCAGCTTTTAGCAAAAAAATTCAAAAATGAAATAAACAAAATATAGTTATAAAAGGTGGAAATAAGTAATTCATAAAACTACTGCAACAGAATATGTAATTTCAATCATTTTGAAGTTAATAATATCCATTGTCAAAACCTTATTATAAATCATTGCAGTTAGAAACAACGAAACTGTAGAGGGTTCAAATGTTTATAGACTCGGTTCAAAATTAGATATAAGCTGAAGTTGATGTCATAACAATATTTATTTAGAAATGAAACAATATCTCATTTCATGAAAATGGTGCTCATAGCTGAAGAAAACAGAATCCCATATGGCAACTGAAACTGTCAGGAATATTTTGCCCCTACATAAAATATTTTGGTCGGATTTGCAACCTATTTGAAAATAGAACAGAACACACCCCCTTTTTCAACATTCTTTTCAGTACTATTTAAGTTAATTCTATATCTTTCATTTGAGCATTGAGTCGCAAACACAACAATCCCTTAATTGGATCAATGAATTATCTGACACACACACACACACACACACACACACACACACACACACATGTATATATATATATATGTATAAAGCTCTGCCCATATTTTCTGAGCAAGCAACAAATTACTCTAGGATTCGGAATAAAATTACACTAATTATCAAGTGAGAAATGGATCAATTGTATTTGATTTTAATGGACTTGGAATGCGTTCTTAGAAATGTAAAATTCTCGGAAAAGTTCATAAATGGTTCATCTAATACAAAGGATTTAGATATGGTGAGAAGTTGAAATTTTCATTTTGCTACAACTTTTTTAATATTGAAGATAGAAAAATAAATCTAATTACCTGAGTTAGTGCTACATTCAATAAATACAATTATTCAAATTAGTGCCACATAAAGGCAAACAACTTTCATATTTTAAGTGTTTCGATAACTAAAATATCTTAGGTGATAGGGGCTAAAAAGTGATTTTCACGTACTAATTTTGACTGTATCTAACTTCAACAATTTATCTTTCCAGATAGTTACTAAGATGTAAAGGAATCTACCTGTTGCCTTCCAACTTACCGAGATTAATTTTTAAAATTAATTTATTGTTAAAATTGTAAATAAACAATTTTTTTTTAACTCTGTGTCCATTGATCTGCCTGCAGTAAAGGGGCCGCGGTGGCCTGGTGGTAAGGTCTCGGCTTCGGAACCGGAGGGTTTCAGGTTCGAGACCCGATTCCATCGAAGAACCGTCGTGTAAGGGGGTCTGTTGCACGTTAAATCCGTCCTGACCAAACGTCCTCCCGCTGGTGTGGTGTGGTGTGGAGAGTGGGGTGCCAGCTCAGATGTCGTCCTCGTCATCTGACCGCGGTTCAAAATTACGAGGTCCGTCCCAAAATAGCCCTAGTGTTGCTTCAAACGGGACGTTAATATAACTAAAACTAAACTAAACTGCCTGCAGTGAATTGCATTTTGTTCATTACAATGTTGATAGGAAGTAATTTACGGACAATATACCAACCTCAAACGCTATCATTTAAAAAGTAATGATATCTTAGAGAAGCTTTGATGAACGAGATTCTCGTTTTATTTACTTTAGCTATGTAGCTTGTTTTAATTTAGTTTCATAAATCGAAAAGAATCTTTCATTTAAAAAAGTGTCAAACAAGATTTGCAAATACTTTCCTTCCAACATAATTGAAATTTCACTCATTTGAATTTATCTTAGTTAAAAGTCCGAGACATGAGTGACACAGTTGAAAATGAATCACCAAGAACTTTTTAATCCATCTCTTCTTCCACAGTCTTTCTGTTTGCAAGTTCCTTATTTATTTGAATAAAATTTTCCACTTTCATAAATTTTAATGCTATTATCAAACCCAAACACGTCCTTTTATAATCCTCGTAAGATGAATTGTCAAGAATGAACTGATATCCTTTTTTTAATAAAATATTAACAACGAAAATTTTCCACGGAAAAGTTGTCGAGAAGTGAAGTGGATTTATATTCTTTTATACTGACACTCTCTTTTCCAGGTAAAATTATTAAAGCTAATTAAATGAATCATTGTCAAAAATTTGGGAGAAAGGGAGCATTAGATTGCCTTCATCCAGAATGACAAGCGGTAATTCTAGGAAAGTGGCAGAGGATGAATAATAAAGAATTTACTTCTGGTTTTAGAGGGCGAAGGTAAATGTTGCAAGTTTGATAATCGATAAATTCAAGGATTGTAAAATTTTACATGAAGGAATATTTACTGTTTCGAAAATAATCTTTTGGTGCTCATTCCTTCATAATATTATGAAAATTGATTGTTATTGATTAGTTGTTAGAAATGGCATTTTTATTATTTTCTTACTAAAAAAAATAGTAATTTTAACTCATGAACAATATGGTAATGATTAAATTCAATATTTTTCTGATAAATAAATAAAAAAATTAGTCTGATAAATCAATAAACACACACACACACATTATGTGTCACAGGTCCATTTTTTTATGTAAATTTAAAAAAAGATACAAAATTTTATTTATATTCCAATATTTCATTTATATCTACAGAATTTTCCTTCAAAAGGAATGGCAATTCTTAACTCACAGTTTTTCAATCATCGATTTGCTGTTAATATAAAAGAATTTATTTAATTGTTATGAAACTTTTTCTGGAACCATTCCTATGTTTCAAGGAATTTTTGAATAAAATTAAATATATACATACATACATACA
>JAPMOR010042186.1:18253-43147 GCA_026543865.1 Argiope aurantia | reverse complement strand
CCTCCTTAAATATATATTTCAAAAAATATTTTAAATTTAAAAAGTACTCTTTTGGGTCACAGAGAACTAAAAAAAAAAGTTTATTATTATTATTATTATTACTACTATTTCATATTTATAAATTAGCTAACTTCATGAAATTAAGAAAGTGGATGTTAAAAATTAATAAAATTGAAAAAAAAATAATGTTTTTTTGTTTGTTTGTTTCAATCAATTCAGATTTCTTATATAATGTTGCATCAAATAGTAATAATTTGGAAATCTAAACAGTTATCAGAAAAGTTTTTAATTTTTTTCATTAACGTGCAGATTTAAAGGAAATTTAAAAAAAATCATTAACATGAGCTTCACTTCACTAAGACACTTCAATAAAATAAGGAAATCAAATCCAATATCAATAGTAAAAAAAAAAAATCTTCTAATAATAAATTGATATTTTCATAGGAAATGCAGCGTAATAGAACGACACATTTTCAGTTTACATTTACCATGCTTTCAATCAGATGACTTCCATGAAGGCTTAACTCCGTGGCCATTGCTGTATATTGGTTATTAATTCTTTGCAAAAGAATATTCTCGAAGAATTGAATTTCACATAAAATAGTTATTTCTTCATTTATAATAATAGCTATTTATTAAAATAAAATGTTTGAAAACGATGTAATTAGTAACAATTATGTCTTAGAAATATTTTTAACAACATCATATTAATCCCTTGCTTTCTGAGTATTTATAAAAGTAGAGTTTTATTTATGCTTCCATATTCATTATATGACAGTTTTTCTGTGCGGTATTCACAAGAATATGATGAATATAATTCCCTCGATAAGCAAAAAATGTTTGCTGATGTCCGAAATAAAATTTTTCAATTTTTATTTAGATTAATTAGGTTTAATTTATTAAAAAAGTTTCCCCTTCACCTCTTACTCGAACCCCCCCCCCTTTAAATCATTAGATAAGTTTCAGCATCAAAGCATATCTGATGAAATAAAATGTAAAAATTACTGGTAAATTAATTCGAGATATATAAAAGGGGTAGAGCATGCATGATGGTACAACTGCAGCAGAAAAAAAGTCATAAAACTTATAGAAATGAGTTAAAAATTTTTTGTTATTAATCGTATTTTTCACAAAGATAAATATTTTTTTATAAATAAAGAAAGTTTCGTGGCAGAATCTCTACTCAAGTACAGGAGGAGACAGACCCAAATTCCATTCTCACTCAACATCCACCATCTATATGAGCTTATATAGAGCAATTCAAAACACGTGGTCAATTCAAGTTACGTTGTATCAATCCGACAGAAACAACGTCATGTTCTCGCAGGACTCATATTTCGCAACCACCAACATTTAGAAAAGCAATGGTTTTTAATTATTTCAAAATAAATCGACTTCTAAAATTTTTTTTCTCGAGGCCAGAGTTTTTTTTCCGTGAAAAACCAGTTTAAACCTGTTTTAAATAACTTCGTGGCTATCAGATTACGCATTCATCGATATTTAGAAAAGGGTGGGTTTTTCCCCCCCATCCATTTTCTTCTCTGTGCTTCTTCGGGCGATATTTTCTTACAACCTTGCCCTTTCTTGGCCAGATAGGAAAATCGGGTACATGGCGAACATTCGCGCCAAGCTGTAACTTTTTTGTTGGCGATAAGTAGCCAAATGTGACATTTTTCTTTATCATTTTCTAATAACCCTAAAAGCGAAAAATTGATGCCTCAAACGCAATAAATCGCTAATTTTCTGCCCATGCATTTTGAGGCTTCAAAATCCCCAAACAAAACAACGTCATGTTCTCACATGAGAACAAAATGCCATAGTAAAATATGACGGAAAATGCTAATCGAATAAACCTTAGGTAACTGTTATTTCTATAGGTGACTTGGTAATGTCCGATTTACTTCGTAAGAATATAGAAAGCCAAATACCCTCTAAAGTACTTTCAAAATAGTTTTAGAGCTTCCCGCACCGCTGCGATGAAGCGTGTAAGCTATGAGTGCAAAGAAATGTGTGCAATCCCTACGATAACCAATGTGGCAAAGTTTATATTGTGCCACTAATGTTCCTTCATAGTATAGCGTATATAGCGAATAGAAAGATATTTAAGCAATTGCTGGGAAACTATATGTAAGCAAATATTGTCCAAATGTCAAACATCACTTATCTTGCTATGCTGCTTGCATGATTGCAAATGGTAAGAAATGTGAGCAATTGTTACGAAATTAGATGTGTACATATATTAAATATGAAATATAGTCAAATAAATTTTCATTATTATTGATTAATCATATCTGTACTTTTATAGCATGGCATCGTATACCAGATTGGATGTAAATTGTGGATTGTTCAGACAAACGAACAGCTTGTGACGTGCAGGTGACATGAAAATCATTGCACAATTCACGGTTCATTCATTGAGCGAAACTATTTATTTACATAAAATAGATGGTATTTATAGCTCTTGTGTTGGTATTTATCATATTTAGGGATTTAAAAGAATATAAATTCTCACGGCTGAATGTAATCTGGATAATGAAGGTCTCTGCCAAGATTAATTAGAAATCTCGACACCCAGTTTCAGATAGAAAAGTCTACAACCTTTCCAGAATCGCCACGCAAATTCCCAGAGCATCATATCAAATAATCATATCTGGTTATATATGATTATTTGTGTCATCAGTGTCCATATGGAGCATATCCATGAAAACAATCAACATATCTTTCGCGCCTACTTGGGTTCGCTGAACGAATATGTTATACTATCCAACTTCTAATCAAAACATAACTGTATTAGCTGTAACGGTAACATAACTGTAACGAGTAACTGTATTAGCACCCCGCTTTGGATACACAATTTGGAATAGATTTCTCCATTTTGAGCAGCAGTCAGTTGCCGAGATTCATATACAAGTCGGCATTTTATTCCTGAAGTTTTCATTTTTCATCAACGTAAGGGCGCTTGCTCAATCGAAGAATTAATATCCACCAGTCCTCATACGAGAAGAATCTTGATGGAATTGGGTCTCATAGCTGCTATCTTCGACCTTAAGATGAATACTCAATAGTTAAATATCCTTTATTCAAATCATGGGAAGAACGTTCTAACACCATTTATTTTAGATGTGTGTTCAAGAACCATGATACAGGGATAATGCGATATCTTCTGTTAATTTAAATTTTGGCGAGCCTAAAAATGAAATATGGCCAATATGTGATAAGTAACTTCATTGGAAGACTTCAGTGGGGGAACTGGTCCACATACCCGTATTTATTTTACTTTGAGGAAAACGCCCAACAACCAGACCAATCTGATGCACATATCAGTCTGTTAGATTTGGAATAAAGCTAGCTGAGAGCACACACAAAGGATTGAATGAATTTTTTTTCTGATTCATGTTGCTTAGGCAAGTCTTGCTAATTGGCCAATGGTGAGTCTTAATTAAAAAAAATTATTAAAAGTTATTTTATATCGCTTTTACTACTCAAAATCTTTTCTAATACGAAATTTTTTTTAGATAGATAAAAGATTACTAATCCTTTTCTATTTTGCTATTTTCCCATTCCTCGATAAGTTTATGTATCAAGTATGCAGTAGCATTCAAGAAGCCAAATGAATATTATTGAGACGAATAAGCAAAACAAATATTACTTATATTAAAATAAAGATAAATGCAATTATAAACAATTATAATATCATGTTTCAAAATTGTTGGCTTATTTTGTGATTCGGGATAATAATAATAATACTAAATGTATTTTGCCTGAATTATTTGAAGCTAATATCTCTCAGTTTCATGACTCATCTGTTGACTGATAAAGATTCAAAAGATATGAAAAAAAAAAGAGTAGATGGATTCTAAAAAAATTACTATTTAAGGGAAAATTCGGATAGCTACATAATGTTAATATGAAGATATCAATATCAAAATCCTGACTTTATGAAATGTGGGATAACATTTTGAGAAAGTATCTATGATTCTCATACCACTCGTGAACAGAAATAAACGATGTGAAATAATGTGTATCATAAAAGGAGCATAATAATGCATAATTAAATATATAAATGTTTCAAATGCATTTCTTTGTAAAATATATTTAGAAAAAGAAAAAAAAAAGATTTAAAATTGAAAAATTGATGGCTGGAATGTAGATACCTTTTTCTTATATTCAGTATAACTGCAACCATTAAACTTTGTTGAAGATCTTCATCAAATAAATGGATATACAATAAATAAGTTGCTTAGTTTAGTCAAGTGTATCTATGAAATTTGAAAACTGTTAAGTTATAAACAACTATTATTTTGTTAAATTATATTCTGTTATCAATGTCTCAATTGAATATTGCACCTAAAATACAGCTATTTGATATCTTATATAAATATTATTTATATAGAGCTAATATAAATTATTTAATGTTGGTACAAAGTCGCAAATCAAATTTCATTCTTATAAGTCTGTTTTAAAATTATTGTATTCATACATAATTAATACAAATGTAGTCATGAATGATCCATTTTTAACGGATTTTGTCAGAAATTTGAGACAGATTTACATTTCTAATGATGCTCAAAAATGTATCTACCTAACGGACTGTTATTTTGTTAAACTATCTTAAATCTGTTTGTCACGGATTAATTATACGAAAGTTGTAATAGAAAATTTCATTCATATGATAGAGTGCTAAGAACTAAAAAAGACATAATTTGTAGGGCAATTCAAAAAGTAATATAACAAAAGTATAACATTAAAAGTTAGCATTAAAGATCCAGATTTCTAAGAAAAGAAAATGTGTAAAATGAATAAATTTAAGTCCGTAATTAAATTCGTATATTTGAGTTTCAAAATGCCAAAACAGATGCTGGGATTTTTCATTGGCCTCCATAACTTTAAACTACACCAGGCATTACGGATGCGCTGGACAATTCTATATACTGATATCTAAGTATTAGGTTTCGTTTGTCTGGCTACTTGTGTACCGTTTCTTAATGAATATGAATGGACGGACGAACAGACATACCGTAGGCTGATTTCGTCCATTATTTCAAAACAATTTGAAAATTTAGTGATTTACCTAATTTCACTTTTATAATCCGTAGAGAATCGGAGTTATCATTGTACAAATAGCCTCATAATACCGAAAATCGTTTTTTTTTTCTTTTTCTTTTTTTTTTTTTTCTTTTTTTTTCTCCCCAGTTTCAGTATATCCTTAGAATAGAGATTCGTCAAAATCTGGATGTCGAATATTTTGATGATTGCTATATTGTATATTTTCTTTTTGTATTAAAAAATCCACATAATGTATTAGATAATACAAATACGTAAGATGAGTAAAATAGACTGAAATCTGTTATATTCTAATGTGTAATATTGCGTACTGTTTTAAGCAAGATCTCGGTTTCAATGCTAATTCCATCTAAATCCAAATGCATATTCCGTGTTTGGGTGTGATTCAGATTTAATATGATGCGGTCCAAACGATTTCTTGCTGTTGTAAGGAGGAAAAAAGTAAGGTCTGTTAATTCAGTTAATATCATTATTTGGCCCATTATTCTGAATTAGTAGAATATCCCCTTGTGATATTCTTTTTAAAATTAAAAGAATATCACAAGGGGCTATTTTAAAATTAAACATGACATTGATACAATAACATTAAATCAGATAAAATATTAAGTATGAATTTTCTGATATTCTGAATATATAGAGTATGAATATAAAAGATTATGGTGAGCGTCCCTCGCAAGGATGATTCGACAGCAAATTATCGTTTAATATGTGCCTTTGTTTGAATTGGTTTGTTGAACCAGATTTGAATGTACAAGAGAAAATATTATGGCTTAAATCACTAATATGAATGTATATACTTGATATAGCTCAAGTATTGCATAGTGTCAGATGTTTTTATCTATATTCGTGAAATAACTATTTTTAATCTTATTTATATATTTTATTCCCTGATTGCACATATTTTAATGGAATATTGAATGAATATCATAAAAATTTCCAAGCATTCATTAAAAATTAGAATTTATTATAAATGTGACTGAACCTTCCAGTTAATTATCCAGTTCCAGAACATTAGAGCCTCATGATTTTAGGATTATGTATTGACGTCTATGTTTTTGTTTTATAATTATATTTAATATTAATAAAAACGTAAAACATAGAATTAAATAAAAATGTGTTTGAATAAATTGAAGTGAGTAACCTACTAAATGTCTGATTTTTTCCAGAGACCTTTTTTAAAATAAAGGCAAAGCGTTGCATTTGTCTCTGTAACGAATGTTATTACACATTACCGAAATGCTGCCAATATCCCCAGAATTTACAGATAGATATTTTTTGGAAGTACAAATACTTCACGCTACACATTTGTTCATTGCGATATTACCCTTTTCTGACATTATTTGAATCCCTTACTCGATATACTTAAAATTTCTAAGAAGATTAGATACCTTATGAAATAATAAATTACAGATCTGAATGTTCTTGAATTGCAAAGGGATGGATTAGAAAATTCAAATGCATTCTAATCCAGCTTTATGTTACTGTATTTTACATTTTTGTAATGTCTAAATTTTTTAGTAAAAAAAAAGTTATACCAATAAAATATAAAGAAAAATTCATTCTTCATGTTAGAAGCTAAATAAATGGTATTTTCGCTTTTGCCGTCTTAAATTATTTGTGCACATGTACACATAAGACCCATTTGAATTTATTAGAATTGTAGTCAGTGACGACTCAAATCGTCAATACAAGATAATGATAGAAATACCAGGAAGATAATAATGTGTATTATTATTAGACTTGAAATATAATCTTAAATACAATGATTAAGAATTTAAAAGTATGTGAAAATAAATTTTAGTTTCCAACGCCAATAACAGACATTTTGAGTGATAAAATTTTGTATTTTACGAACAGAGGCTTAAAATTCATGGAGGTATTTTTATGCTACTTAGGTGCATGCCATGTCATTCTGATGCAATACGATCTGTCTCAGTTTTCAGTTTACAACCACTACAGTTGTCGCTATTTATAACTAAACAGGAATTTAATTAAACTAAATGAAGGAAATTGCAAATATTTCTTTAAAATTTATTCATTTAAATAGTCTAAAAATAGTTTTCGAATGATATATGATGCTAGTTTCTTTTTAAATTAGATTTTGTTTTCTAAGAAGGTAATGAGTTAAATGATAAAAGAACTAATTTTGTAAACTTGAGCCATGAAGTATTAAGCGTAAATTGAGTGTAAATTTGAGGTAATTTTTTTCAACAATTTCATTTCATTTATGTAGCTGATATGAATTTCATTTATATAGCTGAAAAAATGTGCGTCATTTTTCATCTTCTGTTCACAGTGATCATCTTCTATTCACAGAGACCAGAAACTCACAAAGGAAACAACATAGATAATACAGTCACAAACATTTTTCTTTATCTTTACAGGTTTGCACAATTACAACAGAAAGCAGCCTTGCAATACTTGCTGCTCTTGTTTAAATTTCCTGTACAAATTCCAACAATTTATTTACAAACTACAAAGAGTTACAATTTACAATATTTGGCTAAAAACAACCCGCAAATAAAAACAAATATGTAATTATATATATTCTCTATCCGAACCGTAAAAGTATAGATGAAGCAAAATTTGCACAGAGAAAATTTTTTCCGCCATTTTGCACCATTTTTTCCCATTTGGTATTAAATAAATAAATATACTCTATTTTATATTGAGTAATTTTTAAATTTTTTTAATTTCAAAAACTGAAGGTGTGCAATGTTATGCTGTATATTTTTTCCTTCATAAAACATAGTTAACAATGAAATATTTAATACATATTCTTGTTTCCTATGCCATATGTTTTCAATTCACATTTTATTTTTGGCACAATTTAAACGCATTTTATTCAAAATAATAGGTTAGGTATCAAGAGATAAATTTCAGGTCATGAAAAACAATAGTTTATTCCTATATACTTTCCTGTTCAATACTATAAGCAAATGGCGACATATTGTATCAGTAAAGACGTGCTTTTTGTAACGCAAGTTTTGGTTTTTGGTAACGTAAGGCCGCAAGCCCAAAATTCGCTTGATATCTTTTCCTAGCCTAATGCCGCAATTTCACCCAGACTTAGCATAGGTATTCATGTCGAATAGATTTTTAGATCCTCTACAGACTCTAGACAAGAAGATTACGCCTCTTGCATATGTACTTTTAAGCACAAAATTCGAATAAGGATAATTTCATTCCTTCCTTTTAAATTTTCATCATTGATAATTTCTAAAATCTTTTAAAATACGCATGCTTATATTTATTGTAAGCAAATATAGCCATTCCTTCATAGCGAAAGCAATGCTCTTTCGAATCGTAACTGGCATGCAGGTGTTTTTAGCCGTTTCCAAACAAAATTTTAAAAACTTATCAGCTTAGTTGATAATATTCTGGACTACAGTAATCGTTGGCTATGTTCAAAAAATTAAAATCGTTTGTGCTACAAGTTGTATTCGTTGAATAGCAGTCTGATTCGTTGAAACAGTTGTAATTAAAATCGTCCGTCTGATTACTGAACCTTTCTTGGGGTTCGACGAAGTCTGGAATGGTGGCACCTTCTTGAACTGAATTAGGAAGTTCGTAATACCCAGAATCTTGTGACATGTTCGTTTTGGGTTGTTGAGACATATAAGAGTGGCTGGATTCCTCCGTGTTTGCACTATTCATATCATAAAACATTCCCTGCATATCCTGCTGCTGCGGCATCATAACAGTGCCATCACTGTAACCTTCGTTTCTATATGCAGGATAACAGTATCCATTGGCACCAATGCTGTTTCGGACTGGGTTGCCCATGGGAACACTGTTCATGTAATCATTGCTCATGGCAATGCTTTGTTGCGTCTGTTGTTGTTGAGGATAGGCTTCATACCCTCTGGCTTGACTATACTCAGAAACATTATAAGTCGAGCTATTCGACTCATTGCTATAAACATAGCTATTTTGATGATTATGCTGCACAGAATTCCTTTGAGGATAATGTTGATGTTGAGCCATCATAGATTGATCCTGAGGAAGCTGAGGATTGCGTGTCTGGACATTATACACGTTGTTCGGATGAGTGTTGCATGGATTTGGAAGATGCTGAGGATTAGAATTCTGTCGAACAGTCGACTGTCCTCCCGAGCTGGGATAGAAAGGCATACTGTTCTGATGTTGACCTTTGTAAGACCTCTGCTGTATATGGGAACTATAAGAAGAACTTTCTACAGGGGGATTTTGCAATGGTTGAGAGTGAGGATTCTGTGGCGGAGGTGTACGATAGCAAAATGTCGGTCCATTATGTGGTGATGTAGCCACTGGACCTGTAGGAGTGTAAGCACCTATACCTGGATCGGGTGGATAAGGCCCAGGATACATTCTGGGCCTTTGTTGATTGGGAGACGGAGTTACCTGATTATTAGTGCAATTTTCTTGAGACAATGTGGAATAAGGAACACTGGATGGTTTAGTGAGTGTAGTGGTCGGAAATATAACTGGGTTAGGTGGAACTCTCGAATCCAGCTTTCGCTGAGTAGGCAACTGAGCTGGAGCTGGTTCTGTAGTATTCGTATTGTATCCACAAAGTACTCTGGTTACAGGAGTCTGTGGGGAAATACTATCACAAACTGTACTATGACTCATGGGTACATTCAGGGTATTTGCAACAACAGGTGGCAGACGATTCTCATCAACAGATAGGCTGCTGTTATCGCATTGCTGTTTGTTGGGTGTTGATCTCCTCTCCACAGTCAAAGTGGAAGGAGACATTGCTGGACATGCAACAACACTGGAAAGAACAGAAGGCGATTTCAAGGCAGTCAATGGCTGCTCACTGTCTTGTGTGCTAATTGCGTCCGACTTAGCTGGTGATGGTGCGCAGCAAGATTCACCAGCGTCACTATCCAGATTAAGGATATCTTTCGATGTATTTGAATTATCAGGTGTTCTTGATGGCATTCCATGATCACTATCCAAGTCTGGTTCGTTGCTATCGCCACCTGTAGCTATATCGCTTCCACTATCCAAGTTTCGATCGTGTCCGTCTTTGTCATCCTCACCTTTTGGAACCAGAGTCTGGCGCTTGTGTTTCATACGCCTGTTCTGGAACCATACTTTGACTTGGCGCTCTGTAAGATCGAGAGAAGCAGCGATTTCAATCCTACGGGGACGACATAGGTATTTGTTAAAGTGAAACTCCTTTTCAAGTTCCAGGAGTTGCGTATTTGTGTAAGCTGTCCTCAGTCGACGAGGCATACCATTGTCTGTTGTCTCTGGAAGAAAAAATTAGATTAATTAGATAAGGGAACATACAGACATCCGATTCAGTACTTTTTTTTCTGAAAGTAATGGATAGTTATTAAACCAAATATTATCTAATATTTTGAACAATGTAAAATACAGACATTACATTTAATTCCATTTTTTCTGAAAGTAATGGATCATCATTAAGTTAAATATTATGAAAAATATTGAACAATGATTTCAATATTCATTTCATCAAATGAGTTATCTTCTGAGGAATGTCTTTCCCATTGTTAAATATCATCATTTAATAAGAGTTATTCTTTAAAAAAAATTAAATTGCAAAAAAAAAAAATCAATTAACATCCTAGCAACAGAATATGAAGCCTTAATAGATATGTGCTCTAGACATATTTGAACAGTATATTTTTATTAATGTAAGTTTTTTAAATCAATGATTTTAGTGCAAAATAAAATGTTATTAATTATTCCACAAAATAATCACTCTTTTTTACAAACTTTGAATTAAATTATAAGTTTACAGGAGAAGTTAAGAACTATTAAAAACTGAAAGTAATTCTTCGTTATAAAATTTTAGTTCCTTTGTTTTCCTGATACAGAAAACAAGATAATCTTTACAACTTCTTTTAACTGATTAACTGTTTATAAGCTGGACTATTTCGTGGAGAAGCAAAAGCCCACGCCTAGACAATTGTTCCTACATTCTTTCAGAATGATTTGTAGAGTTGTAAGTACACGATAAGAAACGGCTTGTGCTTTTCAAAATTTTAAATGATTTCTTTTATTAAACGAGCATGTCATTGTGCAAAATCCTTTATTTTTTACACCTCTTATAAGGTTTTTTTTTAATTATGATTTTTAGTAAAATTGCATAAAAAAATAGCTGACATTAACAATTCTTTTTTTTTAATGGTTTGAAATATATTGTTAAATATTTTCCTTTGTTTAAATTATGGCGCTTAAATGCGTCAAATGTTGCAGCGATATTAATTTTGTGTGTACGTGTGTGTGCACGCACTCAAACAATTAATGTTGCTGCAATTAGTTAAGAATGAGATTAAGAATTATAATTAATAAGAATTAAGAATTATAATTAATTAAGAATTGTGATTAAGGATAATATAATACAAAGCCAGATCATACACACAGGAAAAAAGACAGAATAAAGAAATGGAACAAGTTCTAAATGATTTGAATTTTGTAGAGTATAGTGATGCGACTTCTCATCCATTTAGCGGGTTAGTATTGAGTATTAATAACATCTACATTTATTGTGAAAATATTTTGTCTCTTTCTCGAGTAATACACATAATCGGCAATGCATACAAACAAAAAATAAACAACCTTTCTAGAATCATTTTGCAGTAGCATTTGTATGTAAATAGTCACGTTCATTCAATGGTATTATTCTCTCTAAATGAAGTTATAAAAACGTAATCATTTCAAATAGCAGCCTACAATTCAAACAACTACATCGGATTCGATAAAGTAACAAAACAAATGTCACTCTCAAATTCATCAATCATAATGAAAAGAAACAATGTATCGACAGAAACAATGTTTTTAATAAGCACCTCGATTAAGGCTTTTATTTTGGGAATTGTTTATATATACTCAAATTCGTATTTACATACAATATATGCATACAATGATACAAAATTGCTCAGAAAATTGGGATACAAGAGATGGGAAAATAATTTCGGTGACTCCGCGAATAATGACCTTCTTTTTCTTTTTGCTTTCATTGCAACGAATAATAATAGTTATTCTAAGCAATTTATGGGCCAAGGTCGAATGTTGCTAGATCACCAATACAGACTGCTTTGCAGGGAACAAAATTAATGACGGCGATGGGTTACCGTTTTCTTCAAGCCTTCGCTATACATTCACGAACAGGAGTTAGTAATTTTGTAAATTCTAATAGTATGTCATTTCAGGAACTGTTGTTTTTAGCAATAATTTATTTTTTATTTTTATAATTTATAAAATGTTATGTCTTCGCACGCATTTTCTGATTACCGTAACAGTAAAAAGGTTGTAAGTTTGCATGTAAATAATTTTATTCTAATAATATTTTGAATTCATTTTTAAATATATAATCTGAATTGAACAAAAAGTCGAATGATGAAATGATTTCTTCTTAATAGTTTCAGAAAAAAAAATTGAATCATGTTTTCTTTTCTTTCTTTGCGGTTTTTTTTACTGTAAAAATTAGTCTGCAAGTACTAAACACAATTAAACTTTTTAAAGATATATCAAATTATTTATATGCCCATTTTAAAATATTTATCAGTTTTGAAAAAAAAATGAGTGAAATAAGTGAAGTGGTCAATTCTTAGAACTAAGAATTTGCTCAATTAATGACGTGTTGCTGTAAGAAATTTAACAGGTATTGGAGAAATTCTTTTGTTAGTTTTTTAGAACGAATGCAAATGCATATGGTACAATAGATAAATCTTTGACAATATTCATTCCTTTTAAAGTTATAAGTGGATTCGTAAATGTTATTTATTTTCGCTTTCTTTGCCGATTCAAAAAGAATATGTTCACAACGCAAAATTTTCAAGTAACTCTCAAATTTTCAAAAGGAAAAAAAAATTGTTTATAACAATATTGAAATGCTTAAAGTGTCCGACTAGGTTGAAAATAAGAATTTAGATGAAAATTTACATTTTTATTTATTTGTTTATGCCGTTTCAAAAATAGGTAAGTTTCTGTTTCCAGTTATATCATTATTTTGTCTCTATATCAATTAGAAGCCGAGTTATATTGAACTAAGCTATTGAAACGTAAGTGATGCTTATTTCTAAGCATTTTTCTGCAAAATGCATTTAAATGCATTTTCTACTGTACGAAAATTATTATATTCCAAAAAATTATCAAGATATTTTAATAAAATATATAATTAATACTCGTTATGTTATTTAAAATGTAATGAACAATGGATTTTGATGTTGAATGCTTTAGAAGTGAATCTATGATTGTTTAATATAAATATTTTTTTTAAAAAAATTCCAAAATTTCGTAGATAATATTACACACAAAATTTTTATTTTTGAATATATTTCTTGAATAATACATTCTAAACATTCTAAAATACGTTACATTCTAAAATACGTTACACATGTAATGTTAAAAAGAAAAATAAAAAATTGAAGCAATTTTTTTTCTAGAACAATCCTAGTTTTTGCAAATAAATGCTAAAATCTACAACAAAATATGCTTTTTTTTAAAAAGCTACATTTATATATTTAAATAATTTCACTTTATTCTTTATTGATAAGAAAAACACATATTACACAACACAACACATAACAAAAAACACATAAAATATACATATTAAAATCTGCAAACATTGTTCTTCTTTTAATTGACTTCATGTGTTATGAAAGCTTATCTCCTGATAGAACTATTTATAATTTCGAAAATTATTAATGTAGATATGATCCAATTTTCTTATAACATTTGGTTAACAGAGACTTCAGTTGATAGATTTACATAATCGAGGATTTGTTTCTCACTATCACTATTATAGAAGATGCAAGAATTGATTAGGTATGATGTTATAAATCAATTTTTAATATAAGTTTGAACGACAGATACAGATTCTGGATCACACTATTTTACCTCTAAATTAATATATATTTTGAGCAATTCATTTTTTTTTTCATTTGAGAAGTTAACAAAGTGAACCACAAGTTTTCAGTAAAACTAAAGATGATTAATTTATACAATGCTTTCAGATTATTTTTTAAAATTTTATTTTAACGTGAAAAAAATTAAGTTTATTCCTTACGAGTTGAAAATTTATTGCAATCGTATCCCCGTTGATTTGAAAATTCATAAACAAAATTGCAAAAACAAATAATTTAATTTCAAATTTTTTTCCCAAGTTCTTAATGTGGCATGGTTAATACTTTTTTCGTCTAATAATAAAATAACAAATTTCATGTTAAAATGCATGGTTTGAAGGAAGAAGAAATTGTCTGAAAACAGCCTTATGCATGTTAAACAGAATAACAGATTTTGAATTTGTCTATTTATAGTATGCATTCATGGTTTTTTTTTAAGCACTGGTCATTTAGCATCAAAATATTGTAGTATATGACAGTGCGCAAAAGCTTTGTATCTTTTAAAAAAAGTCGTTTAGAATAAAAAAAAATATCAGTTTTAATATTTTCATAGACACCTTTTTCTACTACTAAGTAATATCACTATATGTTTAGTACAATATAGTAATGCCTACTCTTGTGCTATAAAATTTCAATACTTCGTTATATGTGGTTCATATAAAAAAACCAAACATTCTCTACTCTCTACTTTTTTTATAATTGAGCAGAACTGGACTGCAAGTTTTATGCTTTGGTTTAAAACATCTCAGTTATCTTTTCATTAAAGATGTCTACAAATGGAAATATTTAATGACAAAAAGTCGACAATATGGTAGAAGCTGTCACTGACCGATTCATAAGTGAATGACATGCATTCTATACATTTTACAGTGACAGATAGAACAATTAAATAGCTTTCATATCAAATATAAAATTTTATTACTTAAAATATCAATTATTGTTTTTTTAAGCTGAACTATATTTCAATGCATTAGCTTTACTCAACTTAACGTAATGACTCGCCCCATAGGCTGTCTTGTACTACAAACTTTAATTGCATTTGACTGAATTTTTTTTTACTGTTTCCTATTCTTCCTTTTTTATAACTTGGTAAAAAAAAAAAGAAAAAAAAAAAGAGATTTGCAGATCTAAAACAAATTGCATGATGCCGTGAAGCCCAACATTGGATTATGGCCCATTCTGCCTATATGAGAGGTTGATGTCAAGTTGACCCGTCTCCGTACAGGTCATCTCGCTTCACGCAAGGCGAAAGGGTGCCAGTGTGCAAAACATGTTTACTATCAAGCACATTTTAATCGAGTGCTCGTGTTTTAAAACTCATACTGTTTTCACTCTTTTAAGTCATTATCATTAACTCTGCAAGACTTGGTAAGTGAAAAATATCACCAGAAAATTTTTAAAAAATGATTTGTAAGCTTATGTTTAGAACTTTTTGTTTGTGGATATTTTTTTTTTATTAATTTAATAATGCAATGATGTTTTATATCAAGTTATTAAAATTTTACAATCTTGACTTTCTATTATTTGCATTGTCATATTTCATACATTTTTTTGATACATTTGAATTTATATTTTCTTAACTGTTAATTTATAATCTGTTATGATTTTACCATATGTTTGGCACAACATGGCCAAATATGTCTCTTGTGCTAATAAACCACACTAACCAATCTACCCCTTCCCCCTTGCAGTCTGTGATTTAAAATTTCACTTTTTGATACAACTTCTGTCAGAAAACTAATTATTATCAAAATTAACAACTAGTCAGTGGCAAATTACTGAGGATTCTGTTATTGCAATAAAATACCGCCATTACATACTTCTAACAATATCAAAACAAAATACTCAAATGGCCGGATTCGCACATATAGCAATTTAAAGGAGGAGGGAGAGATCGGAACGGGAATCGCATGCTGAATGATTAATTTGGACAGTACACTTTATGTCCTCATTAGCATTGCGTCTGTTCCTCGTTAGCGTCGAATACGGACTCCTCTCAAATCAATGAAAAGCGGCAACTGGACTACAAATCACAGGCGGGCGGTTGCTATCATTTATTAGCACCGAGCGAGTCCATTGATTGAAATGGGACACTAATTGATTTCAGCACTTGCTAACATCCAATTAAGCGTGCCGGGATGTCATTTGCCCACCGCCGAGAACTAACTCTCTTTAACATCCAATAAAATCCCGGCAAGTGCATCACCTTCCATTAATATTGGTACGTCAACGAGTTATGCCGGACCCGAACCATTCGGGATCGCGTGCCAGACTTTCATCGCCGGACTCTTCCTCGGCTTCTGTTATAATTGCCAAAGCAGTAGAAGAAATAACAATGAAAAAAAAAGAAAAAAAAAGAGGGTGCTGGCGAGAGAAGAAAAAAAGAGGACCTGACGAAATGGTGTTTCATGACTGACGACTATTTGAAGGAGAGCACCCAAGTGCCGGTCGACACGAACTGTAGTGATGGAGTTGTAGTGCTTTGGAAACTCATTAATTCCGGCAGGCTTGTAATTCCGGGCACTTGCCACTTGATGGGCGGACTTCGGACTGTTGCTGTAACCGCATGACAACGCCGCTGTTGTATTTTGATCTCTGACACTTGTTTTCACCAGGCGGCGTTCACTTCTGATATGTTACTTTTTTGCTCTTTGCGATGATTGTAATGACGTACTGTCGACTTCTTATACACCCTCCTCCCTGGAACTTTGTTAATTACTATGATTGGTTCAGAATTTTGGGTTTGGACCGCAGCAGACGTGAAAGACAGAGTGCCAGAACTAATCATTAATTTTGTCTCGGAAGTTTTCCTGCGCTGGTGATTTGGCATCTTATTTTTCATGCATGTTATTCTTCTATTGGCAAGATGAATTAGAACATGCGACATTTTCAAGTGGAAAATATCATATGGGGTAAAAAAATGGACAATCTTTTTTTTTTTCAGAGATATTCTTATAATTAGTTCAAGACATTGACATTCATGTCTATGACTTTACATGTGGTTTAAAGATATTATTTAAGTATTGCTGTCTGATATGGTCAATCAGCATAATACCGATGAGTGAAAGTTTAAATAAAATTTTAAATCTTTTTTTTGAAAATAAAGATTGAACGAATGCACTTGGTATACCATACAAATATAATGTATAGTATACGCATGTGCTAGTCTATCTATCTAGTAGTATCTAGTGCTAGTCTAATATCTAGTAATTTTGCTCTCTCTGAATACAAAAATTAAAAATATAAAATGCCGTCGCCCTCAAGCATATACAGCATTTTCTGGTCGAATAAGCCATTGCACTGTGTGTTGCATAGACCATTCATACAATAATCATTCTTTAAAATGGTAAAAAAAAAAAAAAAAAAAAAAATCAAATGCATAAAATTTTTGCAAACTTTACTTATATAGATTCATTCCTCAAGCAATTGTATGCAAAAATATGAGATACTAAGACTTCTTATAAAGTCACTTTGGCGCAAATTATCCCTCAGAAAATAAATTTTATTAGACTCATAAAAATATTTCGGTGGAAAAGCTGGTGCCTCGCTTTTTTCCCCAAGATTAATTTTTTGATAAAGAACGAATATCAATACTATTATTGCTCATAAAAACAACATTATTTCCAAAGGAGTGCATAGACAATAGACTTAAAATATAACAAAAATATTTTTTCAAAAAATGTTAGTTCCTGATCTAAATTTCTAAAGCATGTGGTTTGTACCAAACAAGGATATACAGAAAAATATGAATGATATATCAGATATCTTTTTCCTTCACTGTATGACATGGTATCCGCAAATGATAGCGAGCAATCATGTATTGAAAACCTTTTCAGAAAACTTGCATATGATTACTTGAACTTTTCGTTTTTTTTTTTCTTTGCTGCGCATTTGATGTCTTCAGCTGAGTTTCTCCACAAAAGCGATTTTCTTATTTTCTGGAAGAGAAAGGTGGAAATTACACTCCTTTTGGCCACATTTCTTTTCCCGCCTATCTTTTTTTCTTCTTTTATTTTCCCAGACCAAAATGCCTTCTAGAAGAGGAACGTCAACGACCCTGGCAAAAGCCCGTCCCTGGGAAGAAGAGTTCTTGGCGAGGAGCGAGAGAGGAGAGGGTTTTTTTCGAGTCGATCCAGTTTGTCGATAACGGGGTGGAGCTGTGAAAAGAACAATTCTTTGTTCTTTCTATTTTTTCTTTTGCTCATTTTTCCTCTCTCCCCAAACTCGGAACGCTCGCATTGTGCAAGCCTCCTTGATGATAGCTTCAAAACTTCCATCCGCCAAACCCACCAGAGCTCGAGTCTGTCTCCAGAGACTTGCATACTTGGCGAAGTTGGCTGCTTTTGTTGGTGGATGGAATGCAACACACCTCAGAAGAAAGAATGTTGTGCACAAGGTGTATTGCTTTTGTGTAGGTCATCATTTTCATGACACGAAGGAAGGTAGTTAGGGTAATATGTATCTTGAAGAATTGCTTGTTGGTGGCTGAAGTGTAGGCCACAATATGATTCAGGTTAATAAAATGAGAGATAAAAGAGAAACAGAATAGAAATAATTCATTGCTTTTGCATGGAAGAAAATGTGTTTATAACAGAAAATATTGTAGATAAGAGTGGCAACAACTGCAGAAATATGCGAGAAAGATACTTCAAAACAGATATGAGCAATTTTTAGATTTGAATTGAACGACATGCCTAAGAAGTCAAAGGGTCAAATAAAGAAAAATAAATGAGAATGGAAGAAAAATTCATCTTTAAATCTTTTTTGAACTGGATAAACTGCAGGATTTCAACTAAATACCGGGAAGATATTTAAAAAAAAAAAAAAAAAAGGTTTTGCAGATTGTAAGTCTTGTTTTGCCGTACTAAACAAAACACATGCTTCAAAACCCATGCATTGCCTCAACAAATAAATTGTTTGAAGTATGAGGAAAAAAACTTTTTCTAGATTTAAAGAAAAGCTTTAAATGTAAAGAATTAAGAAAAAAAAATTAATTTTGGTGTTTCAAAGAATATTAAATTGTAAGTCAATATTATGCAAAACGGAATGTGCTATCTTTGGGTGTGTTATCGAATTTAACATATTCGAAATATCTTTCATAATAGTTTTGTAAATAACAATTATTTGCCAATGTTTTTAGTTTTAAAATGATATGAAGTGATACAACCTCACTAAAATCTACTTATACAAGTCTTTTTTAACAACTTTATCAAAATATTTAACTTTGAATTTAAACCAGATTTCTGCAATATATAAAATATTTTCAAAGTTTATTTTTTAGCAATTCAGTAGTTTATTAATATTAATATTACATTTTTCCTAATATGTAATTTGAAATACAATTTTCTTTATTTTCTATCTCATCAATCATTTCTTTAAAATTAGAACAAAATATTTATTATTTAAATGTGAATTTGTCCTTTTCTTACGGACACACAATTAATAAAAAATAGATAGGAAAAATAAAAAAAAAATAATAAAAATTAGAAGAAATGTACAGTGGTGGAAAAAACTTTGAGACCACATGTGAAATTGAAAACTTTTAACTTTACTTAAAAAAGATACATTAAATAGTATATACAATACAAAAACATAAAAATGTCTTCATATTATTTTATAAAGAAATTAATGTAATTATACATTATACTCAAATGATTTTTTTCATAACTTAAAAGGGTGGAAAAAACTTTGAGACCACAAAGTTAAATATTAATTAAATGTATAGCATTACAATTTTTAGTACTTCGTGTGTTTTCCTTTCACACGAACTACTTCTAAAAGACGATTCTGGAAGGATTTTGCTAGGTTTTTGCATGTTAGAATCGGTATTTTATCCCATGCTTTTAAAATAGCAGCTCTGAGTTCAGACACAGAATAATATTGTTTACCATTTTCATATACCATGCGTGCAAGGATACCCCACATGTTCTCTAAGGGGTTGAGGTCTGGACTTTTGGCCGGAAAATCCACACAACTTATATTATTTTCAGTTAGCCAAGCAATAGTTGAAGCAGACTTGTGCACTGACGCATTATCTTGTAGCAAAATCAAATTTTGATCCATAAGTTCATCTCTTAATGGAACAAAATTGTTCGCCAGTATATCTTGATAGTCAAAAGAGTTCATATTACCTTTAGTAAACACAATATCAGTCTTACCTCTAGCACTGAAACCTGCCCAAAACATGGCGGATCCACCCCCTTGAACTCGCTTTGAAAAATGCTTAGCATCCTGTCTCAAATCATGCCAATACTTTCTTAAATCATCGGGTCCATCTAGATTAAATTTCTTTTCATCCGTGAACACTATTTTTCGCCACAAGTTGGGTTTTAAAACATTAGATGTCGCAAAGTTCAATCTTGCTGCAATATGACGTTTTTCAAGTCTGGGTTTACTTTTGAATTTTGCATATTTGATGCTTAAGTGTCTATTTTATTGCCGCAGAATGTGCATTGTCTTTAACAGCCATCCTTATAACACTTCTTTTCATTCTGGTTGACAGTTTTGATGGCCTTCCTCCTCTATTTTTTGTACCCTATCTGCATGGATCTGAGAGAAAATGATGAACCACAGTTTTAGACCTCTAGATTTTGCTAGCAATTTGCCTTTCACTCATTCCGCTTCCGCGAAATGCTAAGATTTTCCCTTTTTCAATTTCAGTCTAATTTTCCGCAACCCATAGTCTCAGTTACTTCAACACTCAAAGAAATGATTAGAAAGTGTTTCTGTTCAGTCTCACAACTGTCCCGCACAAAATCGTGCAAAAATTAGGTCATCTCATTATGCAAATAATCACTCTTTAAAACTGGTTTCAAAGTTTTTTCCATTTCATTACATTACACATTTTTCCTTTATAGCTACAATAAACGTATTTTAAATTCTAAATTCATTTTTTTTATTTATTACATTTTATATATAAGTGTAAATGTAAATTATAAAAATGATTTGCATTTTTGAATGCAAAAAAAAAAAAGTTCAATGGTGGCCTCAAAGTATTTTCCACCACTGTATATACAGAAATTTGTGTTATAATGGTTCTTACTTTAGCTCTTCAAAGTAAATGAAATTAAAAGAAATTTACTTAAATTAAAGAAAACCGAAATAAAACAGCAGAAAAAATAATATTATTGTGTAAAGAAAAAAAGGAGGCCCTGGATGTTGTAATGCGTGTATCTAGATGTTATATATTGAAACAGCTTCTGGACGGTTAAGAGGGTTAAAATTAAAATTGATTCAAAAATATCAAATACTTTTTAATACCTTATAATACTACTCAGAATTATTTAACAGGACCTAAAGATGCAGTATGTAGCTTTCGTTACCGAATAACTATAACTGATTATATCTTTCCTCGATTTTTATTCAATGCCGGAATGTTTCAGCTAGTAATTAAATATTGCTCAGCTTAAAAGCTTATGATACATCAATATGAAATATAAATAAGCATTTGCTGATAATAACTTTACTTTGCCTTGCTTACTTTGTAAACCGAATCTTTTTCAAAGCTAAGTCGAATGCCACCTTTGAATTTGTGATCAACCGATTATATCTTTCTCTGGTTCTTATTCAATGCAGGAATACTTTAGTTCGCAATTAAATATTGCTTATGATGTTTCAACACGAAATATAAACAAGTATTTGCTTATAATAACTTTACTTTTTAAGTTTGCTCAATTTTTTAATTGAATCTTTTTCAAAGCTGAGTCGAACAACATGTTTGAACTTGTGATTAACTGATTATATCTTTCACCGATTCTTATTCAATGCCGGAATATTTTAGCTTGCAATTAATAATTGCTTATATTTCATGTTTCAACACGAAATATAAACAAATATTTGCTTATAATGATTATACTTTCTAACCTTAGGTACTTTCTTAAAACTGAATCTTTCTCAAAGCTGAGTCAAATGACACATTCCAATTCATGATCGACCAAGTAAAATGTTACCTGGATTCTTCCCTGTAAATGTCCTTTCTATTGGAAAAACAAAAGGAAATCCAATCGTCATCCAGAGCGAAACGGCAAAAGAGGCAACCAGCAAAAAGTTTCGCTGAGACGAGCAGCAAAAGTAATTTAGAACTTAGGGGGAGGGAGTGAACTACCCTAGCAGGATTTCCGCTGCCATTTTGCTGAACCATGTTATTCAGCATAAAAAAAAAAGTTTATTTTATTTAGCTCTCTTTCAAAGAGCTTTATGCTTCTGCTTCGGAATTGTTATATCAACAACTAATCCGTCGCAATTTTATTTTGTGTCTCAATGGCTAATTTGATGGATGAAATTATTTTGACGAATTTATAGTAGTGAATTTTGTTTGATGCAAGTAAGATGAGTTTGAGACAAGTAATTGCAAAATGGTAATTTACGAGTTTTGTGCATAAGTATCTATTTGCTAAACAAAGACATTGTTAAAAAAAAGCCTTCTTTGAAAGAAACATTGTTTTCTATTGTTAAGCAAAAAAAGTATCTAAATAAACGGGTAAAACACGTCATTTTATTATTATATGTAATAATTTCTCGTATATGTAATATGTAATCTTTCTCGTATATGTAATAATTATCAAAACATTCAAACGCGAAATTTTGGTGAACCTACAAGTTTTAGACCTTCCAGAGTTTGAAAAATATATCTTTGGAAAATGTCTGTGCGTCTGTGACAAAGATAATTCAAAAACGTTTTGAGTTAGACAGGTGAAACTTGGTGTACGGTACACCAAATTCGCAAATTTCTATCAAATCCTGAGTGTAATCTATTCAGTTCCAAAATGATTCCAGTTCCAGTTTGATTACATTTTATACATCAAAAAGTTCGTCTGTCCAGCTGTTCGATTATAACTTAACTTGATAATTACAAAACGAAGATAACTAGATAAATAAGATCCGTACATTGATTTAACATCCATAATGTAGACAACTTTCAAATTTTGAGCCAAATTCAGCATCGGGTTGCCCGTCTGTCGATCTGTACTTTCAGAAACATATAAACGTGATAAATCAAAGAAGTAATGATTTAAGCATATCAAATTTCGTATGGGATTTTGTAAGGGATTGTATGAAATTTCGTAAGGGACAAATGTAGCTCTGTATTAAATTTTCGTTTAGTCGGTTGAGAGAAACGTGTATAAAACACAAATCCGATTTTCGGAGACTATTAACCACACAGTAGGGATTCCGCACCAATACCTCGCCAAGATGCCAAACTCACGACTAAATATTTCTTCATGCCTAAACCTATGCCATGCAAGGCGCTTTCTGGAATGACAAATTTATTAGAAAATTTTCGAGAAAGTTTTGAGGGGACCACTTCTGCTGGTTAATTTTCTGCTTTTATCTTGATAGGTTGGCAGGTATAGTACAGTTTTGTGGCATATGACTCAATATAAAAAGGTTCTGCGAAACATATGTTTAATTGTTTTATTCTTTCTTAATCAGTTACTATGCCATATAGGTTTTAAAATCTTTTTTTATACTGTCGCAAGACAGTAGGTTTTAGTCATATTATTGGAAATGAAAATCATGATAATATCTTGATATTTTTTTTTTACAAGAAAACTTTCAGCCTCTGTAACTGCAATTAAATTATTGGGATTTTCACATCGAAGCAAATGATTGCTATAATCGGCATTTGCTTTAGAAATTCAAAAATTGCTCTTTAAAACAAAAGACGTTTACAGATTTTTTTAAAAAAACTTTTTTATATACAAAACATGGCATTTTTTTTAAATTCGAAATCGAGATTTTGACAGATCTTCTCGTTTTAGATCCCCCTTTCCCAATTTCGAAAAACACATTTTTGATATTATATCTGTCTATCTGTGACCATAATAATTCAGAATAATTTAAAGCTAGAAGGATAAAATTTGATATATTTTCTTAACATCACATTTGTGGCTTTCTATCAAATTTTGAGTGAATTCAGAGGAAGTTTGTCTGTCTAGCTCTCCGAATAAAAGTCAACACGATTATTAGAAAGCGATAAAAATTAATTGGATGAAATTCAGCTCAAATTTAATATTTAAAATGCAGATAACTATTAAATTTAAAACCAAATCCGTCAAATGGTTGGCCATTTGCTTGCCTGTATTTTAATAAGTTTGTAAACGCGATAATTCAAAAATGTAATGATTTAAATATACGAAATTTGGTATATGATTTTCTGGCTACAATTATAGTATCAAATTTTTGTCTTCGATCGGCAGGAGAAAAATTGGTTTTATAATACAAATTTAATTTTCGGATACTATGCATGTCAGGGATTAATCGAAAAAAAAATATTCGCCATGTTGACACCATAGATTTGGTAAAATTCTAAATTCACGCCAAGATCACTATTTCATAGTTATTGTTCGCCAATGACAAGCGAGAAATTCATTGTCTTACTCAATGTCTAAAATTTTACACTGGGGATAGGCAGGTGGATAACACCTTTATTAAAGAGCATGCGAGAAAATTTTAAGTTGACCACTCCCACTGATTTTATAGTGAATTATCATACACATGTCGAAATGTAAGTGTTCACAATTTTATGAAAATCGAAAATCGAAGCAGAATAAATAGCTAGTTCTAATATAAATAATAGAAGTCCGTATAAATTAATTACTATATCAGAAATGCATAGCATTATAATGATATGAAATCTGTATATCGGAATGTATAAAATACTAACCTCTTCAACCATTATTTGATTAGTAAAGATTTGACTTTTTTAAGACTTGGAAAATATACATAAAACCCACCTACAAGTTATCTAAAAAGCTACATCATTTTTATTCAATGCATGATGATGCAATGCATGACCAGTCTGATTGTCATTCTGTTCAATGTCCAGTCTGACTGCCATTCTACAGAATGGCAATCAGACTGGACATTCCCATTCTTGTTGGATAATGGTTGTTATAAAAGCCTTACAATAGCAAAAACTTTCACACTAATTTTTAGGAATTATTCTGCAAATTTCTAAGCA
>JAPMOR010042186.1:0-18243 GCA_026543865.1 Argiope aurantia | reverse complement strand
TATCGTACATTGATAGTTTAAAAACAAAATATAAAATGTAGGGCAAATCAAATATGTTAAGCTGAGTATGTAAGATATAAAAATAATTCATGTTGGGGTCTATTTCACCATTAATTTTTCAATACGGTAATAGTTTTATATGTGTATAAGAAATCCATCAGGAGGGCATCTCATATATGAAGATGAGAAGTTTTCGGTTTGGTGGCTGGTATTCTCAGCTCTGATTGGTAAAGAAATGATGTGGGGTCGGTTATCCTCTTCCAAGAATGGGACATACTTTTTGCGGAGTTTAGCAAGACTGTTAATGATCCTAATTATTCAACCGTAGTTCTCGACATTAATGTCGCATTGTTCCGACCAATAAGATTTTTTTCCGACTGCTTCAGGAGAACTCGAAATAGTGCTAATGAAATGTATAGAAGAGATTTCGATGTGAATTAAAATTTTGAGATCATGGTAACACTAACATCGGGATCTTCCTCTTGAAATAGCAAGTATACATCGAATGTCCAATTTCATTGAAAAAGCATCATTTGCAATTCAACGAAAAGAATGAGTGGAATAACAAAAGAATTTTAGGAACCATTAAGGAAAACTTTATAAAATGAGGCAGAGTTTCTAAATTTAAATATTCAAGAGAAAAATAAGGTCAAGGATCAAATCCTTTGTACCTATTATTTTTTATTTGTTTGAGAGAGAGTTCCTTTTACCATTTTTCTTATTGGTATAGATAATATTAGCACGATATTTGAAAAAGAAAGATATATTAAATGAAATATACAAGAACTCTTTTAAGTTTTAGTAGTCAAATAGTTTTCCTAATACGTAGAGAAAGCTCAACATTTTTAAACTCTAGTCTTTAACCAATTAACTGTGTTTGACGTGTGTGCATGACTTCATTTTAATGTGGTCGACATGTATACATGTCGTGTAGAATAATAATAATAATAAAATATCATTCGATATAAGTGACAATTACAAATGACATTCATTGTTATGTTTTTGTTATAATACCAATAAGCCTACAATGAACGGAAAACAATTAGGTTAAATTCTTTGATATAGAAATTAGTGGCCTCAAAATGTATTGCTTTTTTTTTACAAAATGAGTTGATTATTTTCTCCAATCCATCGGATATTCCCAGTACTTTACTTGTATATCGGATTTCCCTGTACTTTATTTGCATATTGAGTAATTTTTGATAACAATTGCACCAAGATAAATAAAATAAAGTGTGGGAAGTATGAAGACTTAGTAATTTCTAGTTCGTGAGAACTATGTGATATTTATAAGATTTAAAAAAAATATCTAAAACTCAATTTTTTTTAACTATTGTTAACTTTGGTCGATCAAGTATAGCTGCAACGTTTTTTCGAAAAACATTTCCTCGATTTTATGGTAGCTAGGATATCGATATTTACATTTGCTGCTTTGATAATATTTTTTTTTTTTGTAATTTTTAAATCTTCAATAACAATATCTTTTTCAATAATGAATTATTAATTTTTTTATCTAATAAAAAGAAAATTCTGTTCATTTTTCTATGACTTTTTTCTCAAAATTTAGTATGCAACCATTTATATTGCATTCGACGTAAATATAGATCATCGCTTGATTTTGAATATCTACCGCATGAAGAAATAAAAAGATAAGTTCTGCATTTAACAGGTTAATATACAAGTGCCGCTTAATAATAAGAAACACACATACGACAGGATTTTTTTTTTTAATTTCTAAATATAAACAAATTAATTTTTATGCTTTAAGTTAGAATACTCCTCCGTTTTTTTAAGTTTTTCAAAGAATCTCATTATTCTGTGAGGAAGTATGGTAGAGTAGGCATTCTCTACTTAAAGTTTTTCATCTCATCAAAAAGATGCTTAACCAGTTTTTACTTTCCATAAAAATAAACGTTACTGATCAAGTACTACTTATGTAACAGTGCAAAGGAATTGAAAACTAGAAAAGGTAAATGATGTAAAATATTTTCATCTTGGCACTTTTATTTATCATCTTTTGTTCTGCTATCGTTTATAACTATTTTTAGAGTTGTTATTAGCTAAGACATTTTAACATGTAAAAATATAATATAAAAATTTACCATCTTATATTGAAATAATCTAGAATTATAAAAAAGTTTAAACCATTTGCGAAAAATAAATTAAAATAATATTAAAATGACTTACTAATTTCGAATATATAAGAAGGTGAATGTTTACTGAATTGTTGCAAATTCTTAAGCGCTTCTGACTTTTTTTTCTCATCTTTGTTGCTTCAATTTAATATACAATGGCTTGAAATCATTAATCAGCTGGAGAAACTCAAATATATAACGAAGAGAAATAGTTAACTGATATTTGAATTTTATTAATTGAATTCAGGGTTTGAACTATTTAATAATATTTTCTTACATTATCACGAAAGAGAAATAAAAGATTTGCATCATTGTTCTTAGTATTCATTATTAGTGAATCGCATTTGAAATTAAAATTCAAGTATTTATCTTCAAATTGTTAATTTGGTTGTGACTAATTAAGTAATTTTTTTGTGTAAAACTAAAATCTATATTCTTTAGTACAAATAGAACTTTTAAGAATCTCTATCTAAAAACAGAAGAGGCCTCCTAGACAGTTAATATTTGAAGATTAATGGTTATTTATCTTCACAAATCAATTAAACTATTCATGAATTGCTTCAACAACAAATAACCTGAAAGTCCTGAGAGTAAAAAAGATCTCCTTGCTGAAGGATAAAGTACTTTACAATCGGTTGAGTTTTTTTTTAAGGATCTCTCCACCATCTACTTTGGCTATAAGCCGAAGACTCCCTTCCCACTTTTCTTAAAGCCAGCTACTTCTAATTTTAAAAGGCTGACAATTTATAAAAGACAACCCGATTTCTGTTTTATTTCTTCCTTGCTGCCTTTTCCTCCCAGCGTTGAACGATAGAGAAAATTGTCGACGTGTGCTTCCACTAATCACCTCCGTGACATCCACTGACACCTGCCGCTTCCCTCCCGTGATCCTTCATCGCTGAAGCCAATTTGTGTCGACGTTCCCCCAGAAGAAATAAAAATCGAACATCCCTCTCCTCCCAGAGATGGATCCACTGCGCAAAACTTTTCATCGATGCCTCCCGATGCAAATTTCGATTGGAGGCAGGCGGATCCAATCGATTCCTCGGCGAGGGAGGTGAGGAGGCAGCAGGCAGCATTCTAATGACAGGGTGACAACTTGTCAACGCCAATCTAAGGTAGACAAGAAAATGTGTCGTCAGGACTGCGATGTCCAGTCAGAAAGAGAGGAGGCTGCCTCCAGGAGAATCTTCCACCTCCTTCTCCCCGCCGGGGACAATTAGCGAGGTAGTCCAGGAGAGGTTTGACTTTGACGGAGATGGATGATGGGAAGCTATGTCATGTCGCGGTTTCCACAGAGCAAGTGACAATGCCAGGACCCCGCATGCCAAGCGCTGGACTGTTGTCTCTCTCTTCGCAGTCTCCGCCGCCCTTTTTCCTCCTGCTCCCGGCTTCCCGGATGAATGGGCCTTGTACCGGAGACCTCGTGGTACAATGGACAAGCTAATTAAAGGTGCTGAGTAACGGTAGAGGCAGCCCGCTCTCCCTGCCAGGCTGCTGTGGGCATCACATCACCTGCCCTCCTCCTGCGCGGGTAGGTTAGGGCACATATCTCAGTTAACAGTTGCAGACATTGTTGTAGAACGAGGCGAATATGCGGGCAGCAGTGGTTTGGGTTTTAAAACAATAAAGGTAAACGCCCATCCATTTGAAATTGGAATTTATTGTAGCTCATTCTTATGTCTCGAATTCGGTTTCATGAGCATTTTATAACATTCTTCTGGTAATACAAGTTTTTCCCCCCAAATGTTGAATAAATTATCAAAAAAATTATTAATTCAGCGACGAATTCAGCAAATGCTGCTTTCGTTTAGACCCTGGATTGAAAATAGTCTGAAAGGAGAAAACTAAACGCTTTCTCCTTTATCCGAAGGGCATCATATCACCTGCTCTTCTGCTGCATAGGTAGGTTAGAACACATATTTATTTCAGTTCAGTTAAAAGTTGCAAACGACGTGAATATGCGGGAATTGATTAGGGTTTTAAAACAATAAAAGAAAAACGCTCATTCATTTGAAATTTGATTTTGCTGTCGTTCATTCTTATGTGTCGAATCCGGCTTCATGATATTCCACCAGCAATTCTTTACAATATTCTTTTGGTAATACAAGTTTCTTTTTCTAATATTGCAAAAATTTATTGATTGAGCGACAATGCTGATTTTATTTAGACACTTAAATGCAAATAGTATGATAAATTACAGAAAAATAAAGAAATAACAAGCCGGCATTAAACTGGATTCATTCCATTAAAGAGACATAGCATATTAAAAGTGTTGGCATAATTAGAAACCAACTTTCCCTAATTGTGTTAAATTGGGAAATTTTGATACAAAATTAATGAAAGCAGCAAAGAATAGTCTGATTATGAGGTTACTTATAAACTATAAACTGTAAAATTATCATCGTTATAGATAAATAAAATTATGAATGATCTTGTACTATTGTTTAATTTAAGACTGGCTCCAAAGTTAAATCAGGAGCAAGAAGAAAAAAAATCACACAGTTTTGTTTAAAATATTTTATTTATATATGCTACCGTTAAAGAATATAATTAAGTTACTTCTTGGAATATATTGTTATTTCCTGAACTTCTTTCACTAGTGTACTCCCATTTCCAATTGGATACATATATCTTGTATTTTTTTAGACAATTTAATTGTTAATTGAGTTCAGGGTTCCATAGATAAGTTTTAAACAAATTATGCATTCATAAAGCTAATTGGATTTCCCCCTTCTTGTGCAAAATTGTTTAAACTTAAGCGAATATTGTTTATAATAAAGCTTTTGCAACTTTTACAAGGAAACAAAGAGCCTTGAGAAGAAACTAACATTCTACGAAATTCGAAAGACAAACCTATGCGGTAAAGATTTCATCTTATTAGGAATGAAATAAAATATCGCAAATGCCAAGAAAAAAAATTAAGTCTGTGTGAACAGGCCTCATTAAGAAAAATAACACAGCCTTAGTTATCGTCCATTTCCATCAGATTCGTCGGAAATAAGACTAGAATTTTCAAAGAAAAAATAAGAGCGTGACCTCAGAATGTGAAAATGAAACTCGTTTCGTTTCTGGTAGGCTATGAAATGATTTATGTTAACTGCCTCAAGAATTTCGTTGGTGCATTTTCTTTTTTTGTTTGGTTGCATATGCAACCCTAATAAAAGAAGTTAAGTTGACGAAGTATTAAAAAGAAGAAAAATTTTATTTGCAAACAGCACTTGCAGTTTACTCATAAGGATGAATTTATTTTTAGAAATGGAATCAAATTTGGCTTGAGGAAATGCATTTATCTTGTTAGTTTTTTAATTTTTATTTTGTGCTTTTATCTTATAAGTTTTTTTCGATCTTTCCGATTTTTATTTTATTTTTTACTTTTTATTTTCTACTAGTGCTGCAGCTGGAACTTGCCTACTGCCACATCCACAAGCGAAATTCTATGCATTTGGTTTTAACACATTTTTCAAGCACATCGAACAAAACACACAACAGTCAGAAAGTTATCATTGTTTTATTTAATAAATGAGTGAATTTATTATAAGAAAATGCATGACATCCACCATGCCACTGATGCTGTATTATGCTATTTATTTTCTAATTATAATTAGCAAAGATTATATGAATCTCGTCTATACGTTTTGATATTAGAAAATAAGTATAGATGAAATTTTAGCTGCAAGTAACATGAAAGTCATCATAAGACAAAACGAAGTTCATTTTAACAATCTGAGATCTTGTTTTTATTATTATTACTTTTATTTTTATTTTTTTGTTTCTTATTTCCGATGAAAAGGAATTGAAGTTGAAAATATCTGATAAAGATAGGCTCTAAATACAAATCGCTTTTATTTTTTATATATAGCCAAAAACTAATAAAATTAGCAACCAATGATGTGCTTCAAATTCTAATATAATTAAAAACAGTTATTAATTGAAAAAAGGCCAAGTTTATACACCAGGAATTTTTCATTATAATTAAATTTTATATTTAAATCAAAAGTATTTAATTTTTTGAATTTTTCCGTCGCTGTTTATTGCCAAAGTAGTTTCTTATAGTTTCTTCATTCAATGAACTTGCTATAGCAGCGATGAAAAATATATCATGTCGAAATTTTTATTTGCAGATTTGAAGTTTCGACACACACACAATAAGCGTGAAAAATGATATGCATTGTACTTGCTTTTGATAAATACTTGCTTTGATAATACTAAATGTAAGAAAAATACTATCAAAACTTTTAATTGAAGAAGTAAAATTTCCATATAGATCCGCATCGATTTGGTGGGCATATAATTTAGAAATTACGTTAATAACCACGCTGAATGCGCCTGTTTAATAAATTTAAAAAAAAGAAAAGAAGATTTAATTAACTCTTTAACATAATTACCAGATATGGAAGCGAAGATAGCTAAATTGAAATTATTCTCTTTATCGAATAGCCAATATAAGAAAATATTCTAGAATGAAATCATTTAAAAGAGGCCAAGTATAGCCTAGTATATCAAAAATTTATAGACTGAATATATAGACTATAGATTTATATATCTAGTAAAAAGTATAGTCTATTTCAAAAATTTATAGAGTGTAATAAAATATATGTTTCTGCAAAACGAAAAGGCGTAACATCAATTACAAATATACATATGCGGTCATATACAACTGAAATTCAACGAAATATTTAGAAAAAATAAAAATTTACATTTCATTTATATAAGGGATGTCTTAAAAGTTATTGAATATACGATATTTCAAAAAAAGTACTTAATACAACGTCTCCCCATTTTTCAGCATAACATCATTTACACGCTTTTCTTCGATATAATTAAGGTTTGTAATTACTCTGATTTCAAGATGTACTGCGCACTTTCGATAGCTGCCTTCAAGGTGTTCACTGAATAAAACTACCCTACCCCCCAATTCTCATACATTTTCGAGATATAATGTCCTACACTTTCTCAATTAAGTTTAAATCATCGGTGGTACCAGACATTAACTAACATTTTTCGTAGTATTGGAGATATGGATGGAAGCAGTAACATGCTAATATTCACAATTTAGTCCTCCTACATTTTATGCAAATAACATAGGATAATTTTCTAGTGTTTCTTTGCATTTAAGATAAATCTATTGGCCATCTAAATAAGTCAAACTTGGACGCCTGAAACAGAAATTCCATAAATTTTGGGGACAGTGTGCATTGACAACTGAATGCATTTGGTTCAGTGAGACAAATTTCATTCTACTATTTAAATATATTTTAACTCTATATAATATCTATGTAGTTTCTAATTCTATCATTTTTGAAGCAATATCACTTTTAGTTTTAAATAATAATATTCCTTCTAATATGCTGCAGATAATAATGCTAAACTAGACCTGCATTTTCCCAAAAGAAGAAGGGGGGAAGGAGAGAGAGAGAGAAACGTTGCCTTTACCACAACCCGCTGTTTTATATTGTAGCTACGTAACTTGTAGGTTTTAGATTTATAACTAGCTGATATACTCAATATTGCTCTTTTAAAGTTTCTAATATCTTTAAAGCTTTGAATAATAACAATAGAATATAGTTATACAAATGTGTGCGTAAGGATCCCATTTAGTGCTCAGGAAATTCAAAAATATGATTTGTGTTTAGGAAACTAAAAATATAGTTCGTAATAATTCCTAAAAATTAATATAATTTGTGCTACTGTACGGCTTTTATAAATCTCATTAACTAAAAAGAAAATGAAACTGACACTTTCTTCAAAATGGCTATGTCGAAAACTCTACATAGGAGTGCAAAGGTCTAAGGTAAAAATTGCCTTTTTTTATCATAGCATAAAAATTGCGCTCATCATTTGAAACTATGAATTAGTAAAAAATTGTAAAAAAATGAATTAGTAAAGAATTAACAAATAAGACTACTAACTTTGCCTATAAAGGACAGGACATTTATGTGAAGAGCCATTCATTTTTTAAAAAACTTTTGTATAAATCTTTTAGAAATTGCTTTCTCTTTCAGTTTTTGAGTTCAATAATTTGATACAAAACGACTAATTCGGAAATACAATGAGGAGAATTATTTTTGAAAATCCTTAGTTGCGCACTCTTTATTTAATAAAACTCAAAATAAATAAAATATGCTAAAAAATCTATAAATATATTATTTAAAAACAAACAATTATCCAAAAATAGGTGCGGAAAAAATGCCTGAAACTAAAAAAATAGGTTAAAAATATAAATAAATTTAAATACAGTTGTCAACCTGAGAGCGGAAAGTAGAAAGGTGAAAAATAGAAAGATCAACTTAATATGCTCTGACAGATTTATTAATTTGAATAGTTAAAAAAAAAAAAACTTAAATGACAAACTTCTATGAAATCCTTCCTTACTCTTCCTAACATTAGTTAGAAAAATTTAACAAAAGTCTATTGGCAAATTTAGATTTAAAAGAATCAGCATCCTTCAAAGAGCCGAATCTTCGAACTCTAGATTCGGTAGAGGAATCATAGGACTAGGGGTTTCTGTTTTTCTTCAACACCAGATACATTAATTAAGGGATTCAAAATACAAACTATTTTTGCATTTTATTCAGGTTGATACTTTTACCTTTTTGTGCGAAAAAATTGAACAAAATATATTTAATAATTTGGTTTTCTATTGCGTATAAACTATTCAAGCGTTTAATCTTAATTATATTTTGTTCAGTTTTCTACGTACATCAGTAAAACAATCTGATCTGGAATCATATATTCTATTTAACAAAAACTCAGATATATAATTAATTGAAATTTAAGCTTTCACTATGAAATTTATTATGTTTTCTAACTTTATACGGTAAAATATTTTTAAATCTATTCATTAGTTTTCGTAAAATTTCTATTTTAGATTTATCTTTGTTGAATGTTGCAGTCTAATTTTTGTAGATGCCGCAAATCATTCACCTACAATAACATTATATTGATACATGATAATACTATAAATGTACTTATAAATTTTCGCTGAATCCATGCGAATGAAAATACAGAAAATAATCGTAAAAATTCGATACATTTTAAGCTTGAATATTAGTGATAGATATATGCATAAGCTTGAAATCAAAGAAACAAATTAATAATAAATTCTGAATGAAAATTCAAGTTAAAACTGCGAATGAGTAAAAATTTAGTTAAATTTTAGAAATGTTAGAGATGAAATGTTTTTACTAATGAAATATTTCTGTTTTAAAACTGTCAACTAAATTTTAATCATTGTCATAAGACATTTTTTTCTACGTCTTTGTTTCTGTTTCGCTATCCAAAATCAACCTACAGAGCAATTTCCGCCCTGATATTCCGCCCTGTAAACTATTTGTTATTCTTTATCTGTCAATTCTCCATTGTCTAAATAGTATGCATCTGTCCGAATGTATCTTTTATAATTGATCTCTAAACGCTTATACTTTAAATACGTATAAATTCTCTCTCTTAAATTTCTTTCTTTTAGAAACTATCATCCAAGTAATGCCATAGATCACTGATCTCAGCGACTTCAAATTGAATCGCTTACCAATATTTATATGAATTACTTTTTATTGAAATTATTACTTATACTGGTAAGTTGAATATATTCAGTGCTATTTATTTATTATTTTTGTCGATGAATATGAACTCTTATGCATTACTTCTGGACATAGTGTATTTTCTTGCTCTCAAGTTAGATATATGCAAGTCATAAATCTAGAAAAATTAATACCGACCCATTCAGTTTAAAATCAATTGATTGATTATTGGTAACTTGTTTGTCTTCTATTATCTACCAATGGATTTAAAACTCTTTGAGCATGCGTTAGGATGGGTTTAATTCGGCAAAATAGGGATGAGAGGAATAGGAAATGTTTACAATTATCAATAAAGTAAATTCCGGAAATGCGCTCATCCTTCCTCATGTCACCTCTTAGTTCGATAGAATCGTCGAAAATCATCTCAGAATACTGAAGCTTTTACAAATAAGAAATATTGAAAATAATTATATTGAGAACATAAATTTTGTCGATGCTATGGAGCTATAAATATCTGTATTTAAATCATGGTCACAATGTGCTTTCTTTCCTTCAGATCAGAGATACATCGGACCGTAAACCTGACGAAGTGAATGTCAACACATTCGATTTAAGATCAACTCATTGATTGTTGGGAAATTGTATCCCTTCTATTAATGAGAAAGCTTTACAAATAAGAATTATCGGAATTAATAATATTGGGAACATAAATTTAGTCAGTGCAAATGAGCTGCAAACACCTATAGTTAAATCATCGCCACAGAATAATTTTCCTTCAGATCAGATATACATCGGCCATAAACCTGACGAAGTGAATGTCAACACATTCGATTTAAGATCAACTCATTGATTGTTGAGAAACCGCATTCCGTGTACTAATGGGAGAGTTTTATGTACAATGAAAGTACTCCAGTAATAACTATAATAATGATTGTAATAATTGCATCTTCCTCTATTATTATGACACAAATGATAGTTCAGTTTTAAAGCTCGACACACAACAAAAACAATGAAGCATTCTGCGGTAGTGGAAAATAACTTCAATCAGTGATATCACTGGTGTCATTGTTCTTTTGACTTGGAACCTAATACAGCCCTTGCCAAGAAAGAGATATTTGACTCTGTATCAACTGACAGCATAACGATGGGAGTAGTTTGCTTCGGGTGTGTTCAGGCAATGAGGTTCACTATATTTAGAAAATGCTATTAAATGATTGAGGAGAAAACAATAGAGTTACAATCCGCAAAGGCTGAGTGGCGAGCTATTGTTTTCTTCAAGTGTATTCTGAAATTTTTCATAAACATCAAGTAATTAGCATTTGAAGAGATAACATTTATTAAAACACACGATTATTTTTATTTATGACTTTGCAGTTATATGTTTTAGGAACAGAATTTTAAAATTTCTGAAAAAAAGATTAAACAGAGTAAAGGTAACTGAGGGAGTCACAAATGGTTTCTTCGTGAATTTATATTACATTAAGGGACCTGTTATGAAGAGGAATTTGACTTGTTGTTAATTTTATTCTGGTCCTATTAATATAATGATAAAATCTCCTTTATAGATTCAATTAATTTTGGTTAGCTGAAATATATTTTTCCATCTGTGTATTTTATTTTAAAATGTATCCATCAAAGTGCTTATTAAATACTTTTCACTTCTTAAGAAAATATTTATCACATTTTAAGTATTTTCTATGCAGTTGTTCGAGTACAGTGTGTTATATAATAAAAACACAATTTTTTTCAACATATTTTTATTTAAATTATTGGTTAAGTTGTATTGTATACAATTGTAATTAAAGATTCGCTAATTACATTAGTTATAAGATTGTAAACAATCCAAGAAATATTAATTAAGAAACACTAACTTTAAGTAAAAAAAGGAATTTGATTATCAATCTGATTATGCTTTACTCTTTCTTTTATCAATTATTCAATGATTTTTAAAATGTTTAAACCGATTCTTTTTAATTTCTTTCGTCAGAATTTAATACTTTTCCCTGAAATTATTTCAATTAAAAATGATCCGCACTCTGAAAAATGATATACAATATCTTTATTACAAAGCCACAAACATTAAAATTTTTTTTAAAATAAATGCTGAATGAAATTAAATTAAAAAAAATTAAAAAAAACAGAATTGAACAAAGAAACAATGGATTGAAATGCAATCATTTTCATTATATACTATAAATATTTTATCATAGATTTTCTTTATATTTTTATAAACAAGTATCGGAGATTGAACTAACATTTTATAATATTTAATTAAAAATATACTTTATACTGAAGTCTGAATTTGGGATAACTATTTCAAGGCTTTTATAATAGCATAGCATATATGGTTAAAAGCATATAATAGCATAAGGTCAGAATAATCATTCTTTTCCATTAAGAATTCAATTATAAAAATAGAATTTCAGGAATGAGCTTTATTTAATAGACTTTTAATAAATAATCAAATTCGTGTTTTTCATATTTTTTAAATGATAAATATTATATGTGCATTTTAATACTGGTCTTTATGTCCTGAAGCAAGTCCTAAGTTTATTTTAATAGACTTGAAAATTTTTGATTAAAAAAAAGATTTCGTTCTGTTCTGAATAGAATATTTTGCATCGGATGACAAAATTGCCATAAAAATAGACTTGTGAAGATGGAATCTACTTCTAGAATGGGCAAATGAAAAAGAATGACAGAAAATAAGACGTAAGATATAAGAAATCATTCTAATATTTTACGGTTTGAGCACAGTTTTTCAATTATACAAAAAATGTCATTGCATTTATATTTCACCCATTATTGGGCGGAAAGTATTTGAAAAGCACAATTTCTATTAAATAACGTATGAAATTAGTGAAACAAAATGATAATAATAAGAAAATTTTTTTATTTTTCAGTTTTGGATTATTGATATCGACAAATACGTAATAATAAATAGTTTAATTGTTCAGTTTTATAGGTTCATTTTTTAATTCATAGTTTTAATTCTTTTTAAATAATAAATGGTTTTCATTATTCGGCTTTGAATATTCTTTACAAAGTTGAAGTTTAAATGAATTTTTATCTACAATTAATACATCCAACATTGGTTACTTATTTGTCAGTAGCACTTCTTACACTATCTTATATTTATTGTAGTATCAAAAGATTATTAAAGAAAAAAAATACTGTCAAAGAATTTTACTTAATTAAAATAATTTTTTTCAACTGTTATTTCAAATTAAACAAACATTTATAGAGAAATAATTTTTGAAAAAAAAATCATATGACATAATTTTGTTTATCAAACAAATTATTTGTTAGATATTTGCGATTTATTTCATTTAATAGGAAACATTTTTATTTTTAAAGTTAATTTTATTTTTTAGTTAGCTTATTTAATATCATAAAAAAAAACTCACATTTGTAATGAGGAGAGGCTTTAGTGTTTTTGTATTCATACTGGAACAAAATTCCTCTCGCCTCTATACTGCTAAAAATACTTTCACTGTCAGCATTGATTGCTGTAAATGAGGTTTCAGGAAGAGAATGTTTGTGATGTTTATTATTATTATTATTATAATTCACCCATATACAACCGCTTTTTGGTTTTCTTGGTTTTCACTATATATCCGCAAATCCTTAATTTTCACCTAATTTCCAACAGAATTTCGTAACTGAGAGTATTCAGTAACTTAGAGAGTATCGATAAATCATTATTTATGAATTTATAGTAATAAAATAATATGTTAAATTAATTAATTGACAATATATTGGATAACTGATAATAAAAAAACAATCTTTATTATTATTCTTTCAATTTTCACTATAATTATTGAATTACGATCTATTGAAATTCAATGGCCTTTTGAAAGCCTCTAAAGTTACTGAAACTACGATGGCTAGCTGTTAGATACACCAAACTCATTTGCGGAGCATCTTGATATTTATTTTATTATGATTTTTTTTAAATTTAGTAATACAAGTTGAAATCACTAGTCCGTAGAAATCGTGGGTTAAGTAGCTGAAGAATTAAGCATTTTGTAAACTTCATTTAAATAACTTATAAAATAATCTATATGAAGCTTGTGGAATAATAGATAATAAAAGGGAATAAAACGTATGCTTTGTTTAATGCTCTTAAGTGATTTTTTTTAATAAAAGGTTAACTATTTTTCTAAAAAAATATCAAATAATCATAGGTGGAATCTAATGAATTATATATTTTTAATCAAATTTGTGTAGAAAGACTACAAAATTCAATAGTTTAAAAACTCATTGAAATTGAATCGAATAAAAGATTATTCATTAATGATAACATACGAAATGCGGAATGTGATTCATATGTATCGGATTCATAAGACTAAAAGTGGTAAAACGTTCACATTTATTCTGTAAATATAAAGTACTTCATCTTTCATCATGTTTGAACTTATTCAGAAGGGGAAATGATTTCAATAAAATTTGGTTATTACACTTATTCTAATCTAAAATATGACAAGGAGAAAAAAAATCACAGCTGCCTTTATCAAGACCAATTACATCATTAAATTCCATGTCTAAAGTCAAACGGTCTTCTGACGATGCTTCTTGTAAGTTAATAGGTTGCCGACTCATTACTATCGCCGTCATCTCCAAGTCACGAAAATTCAATAAATTTGAACTGAAATCTATATACTTATGATATTACACATATTATATGATTATATATACGCATATATGATATATTTTATTATATATATTATTACATATATGATATTATATATATGATATATTTTATTTATATATTATATATGATATTTACGCCACATTTATATGATACGCACAAATATAAATGTGGGATAAAAAGAAGAAAGAAAAGAAACAAAGCTCTAAAAATAACTGAAAATAAAAGCAATAAAATTATTTTACTACATCGTAAACATATTTTAGTTCGTTCTAAACCAAAATATAAATGAGAACGATGCAAAATCGAAACTTAGGTTAAGATGCAATAAATTAATTAGTTAAAATTAAATAATTTATGCAATAATTAGTTTTAAATTAAATAATTTAACAAGTCATAATGATAAAAACGTAACTTTAACAATAATAGTTTTTAATACCATTTAGAGATAATTCTAAATTTTAAAATATTTTTCTCCAAACATGCATTTAAAAATAAAATTCTCAGTAATGGGATAAGATGAGATATTTTAGATCATTTTATAACAAAAAATGGAATTAAAATTATTATTTTTATTATTATAGTTCGTTTGGGATTTCGTTTCCTTCAGGTAGATAAGGAAGGTAGGTTTCCTTCAGGTAGGAATTCAAAGATACCCAAATTTAAATTTTGTCGCAAAAAGGAATAAAAATCTGTTTATTCTGATTTTTGATTATGACTTTATTTTCAATTATTATGAACTTATTTTATGTTTTTCATAGTTTCTTTTATTCCACTTAGAAACACTACAGAATAATCATAATGTTTAAAAAAAAAAAATTTAAATGCATAAAAATGATTCGAAAAAAAAAAGTCTTCGAACATATTAATGAAATAGATACCCTAATGAAGTTTCACTGCATTTGAAAATAATTTTAGTTACCTGAAGTTCCACATTTATTAATAAAATTGGTGATAGAAGGGCAATTCTGTTTGAAAAAATACAGCGAGCATATACAGGAGAAGATGACTAAAAATTTTCAAATATGCGACATATAACAAAATGGAATATTTGAAAGCATTTTTTCTTTTCGTTTTTATTTAAAACTTCTTATTCAAAAACTAAATCAAGCTTCTTATGCACCATACATGAATCTAGATCATCCCTACATAAACAAGTTTGACAAAATGCCATAAAAAGTTTTTTCCTCGGGAAAATAAATGAAAAAAAAAAAAAAGAGAAAAAAAAAAAAAAAAAAAAGAACCTCCCAACAGAAACTTTTTTAAGCCAGAGCTCCCACACCGTGCCAGATAAGATTTTACCTATCCGTTACGGAAGAGGTGGAACCACCTTCACCCCTCTCCTGCTATATCCGAAAGAACCCGTGCGACCAATGAGGCGCACAAAGACCCCTCAGCGCGTCATATCGATATGCAGATCACGCACTCGCACATCTCAACTCCACTCGACCACCCTCCCGTCAACGTTGGTTTAGGATAAGGAGCTGCCTTGAAGGTAAGTGTCTATGACGTGAAGACCCCCTCTTTCCAGTACGCAAATCGTGCTGCATATCCTTCGCATTAAATATGCACGAGCCTCAAAAAGTTGGAGGGGGAGGGGTGGACTGAGAAAGCGATATTTTTTTGAAGGATGTGGTCGGGTCCGTTATGAAATGAGGCTTCCACGTTTTTAGATTTAAAAACGTCATCTCCAGTTTTCTCTTCACATAAGGGTGTTCCTCCGTTTGAAAGACGGTGTGTGACACTTTAGTAATGGATGATGGGGCCCCTCCTAGTAAAAGAGAGGGGGAAGGGGCGCTTATTTACTATGCAGGGGCGTTAAGAGAGGTCCGGTAGGGTAATTGAGATAGAGCCTAGCCATTTTATAGGCAGAGTGGTAAATTTTATTTCCCTTCAGAATGTTTAAAATTTTTTTTGAAGGATATTCATTTGGACGTTTCGGTTGGTTAAAATACTTCTTGAAGAATACAAAGCTTTTAGGAAGGTAAATATTTAACATTCAACTGGAAAGCTAGGCAAAAAGATACTATAAGTTTCGACGAAAGTGCTTGTAAAAAGTGTTTGTTTGGTTTTTAGAACTATCATCGTGTGTTGATTACTTTTGAATGTATCTCATCTTTCGCGTATATAAAGTTTTAGAAACTGCAATATATTTAAATCGTCAAAAAAAAAAAAAAATGGCCAAGAGATTTTAAACACCATGAAAACTTGAAATTTATAAATTAATAAGGAAAAAAAAGCCTTTTATTGAATTATGTTTGTAAATATAATGAATTAAATCTTGATGAAATAAGAAAGAAATTTGGTGTGAAATCTTATCTTGTGGAAAATTTTGAGATGAATTCTTTCATTGAAAGTCTGTCTATGTAGGTGCAAGTAACACAATACACCTCAAAATGCACTGAGATAGATAGATAAAGTGCGGGTTACAATATTATCACTAGAAATGTTGGGTATCAAATTATGGATCAAATAGCCAATGTTTTGACTATATGTTGATTTGTTTACACTAGCATACGTAATAGCTATAATTTATCTAGCACAACAAGTTAGAACAGATAAACTTTTTAAACCAACATTACAGATTTGCATCAAATTTTGAACTCAGCTGTTCATCGGAAGTTCGAAATTGTGCATGATATTTAAAAATGCCCTTAAAGTATTTAACAATTAGTTATAAAATCAATTGAAATAGAAAAATGGGATTTCCAGAATATTCTTTTCCCAGAATAAGTCTTTCCTGAGATTAATAAAAAAATAATTTTTCTCATAAATGATCCTGTATCTCAAAAGCAGTAAAAAATCAATTAAATAAGATAAAATAATTATAAATGATTATATGTTCTATTTATTTAAGAGATGTTTGGATTTCAAAATAAAGTATAAATTGAACTAATTAAACATCAAATGCAATCTTCTTTCAATATCAAACTAGGATATATATATATGGAAAGAAATACTGTACAATACAGCTTTTATTTGCCTCCTGTGACAAAAGGTACATGAATTAAATTATGACCAAGGCAACTGATAATCACGACGAAACAATTTCTGTGTTACAGCTGTCTAGCTGTGTTTTTTAAGGTATAGCGTCATCTATGTGAAAAATCCGAACTACTTTTTTTTTATTTGAGGGAAAAAATTTATTGCACGAGAAGAAATTTAGTGGAAACAGCACGTTTCTATGCCATTTAATTGATTTTATTGTTAATTTTAAAGCGTACCAAAGGCTATATATTCACTTCTTATGATTATATAATAAAACTAAAAACTATACAGCATAGAAATATATTAGAAAATCTAAGAGAAAGTATTCCAGCTGATTATTTTCATTTTCGTCCTTTTATAAAATATCAGACATGTGAATTGATGTTTAAGAAGCAAAAACTAATGCTTGTCCATGCAGTGCCGAACGAAGATCAATGAAATTTTTATGAAATGCTACTAATAATATTTATAATGGAAGAATCTTTTAGTCAAATGTTAATTTCCTGAAATTACATGAGGTGATACTATAAAACTTATAATACTATAAGCTTGAAACTACTATAAACTATAAGATGCACATTATAATGGCTAATATGCGATGGTAAAATCAATATATAATCTAAATCGCTTTTTTATTAAAGCATTAAGGATCAGACGAAAATCATTACTTTTAATATGTGAAAATGGTTAATAATAAAGATATCAGAAACCAAAAGAATTCTTGTTTCCTAAAAAGCTGCTATATGATCGTAGTTTATTAGATTTTAAAACTTTCATTCTCAAGAGGAATAGAAGGTCAAAGATTGCTGTAACATTAAAAGAAGACGTTTCGGCAGTGATGTCACTTTTGTTGATGTCATGCCTGCCCTCTGCAAGATATCTTTGTATATCGATGACATCAGCAAACAGATGTAGTACTGCATATTTTCTCATAATTCATATTGTT
>JAPMOR010042185.1:0-14596 GCA_026543865.1 Argiope aurantia | reverse complement strand
TTATTTCCTATTTTAAGATTACAAAGGCAAACAAGCTATATAACAGAGAAAATAAAAATGGATATTATCATTCTAGTAATTGTTCTTGCATTACATAAATCTAATAAATTTATGGAGATTTAAATAGAACCAGGTTCAATAAATACCATGTTATAAACAACAATCTTTTAAGCAAAAACAGCAAGCAATCATTACTAAGAATTCTTTATTTTAAAACAAGACATAACGATCCAAATGGTTGCTACGAAGATGTACTTCTTGCCTAATGTATTTCTCAAAGGAAAAAAAAAAACACGATTTATTTTTGCTATCAGAACTGCTATTGCAATAATCACATGTTGAATAAGTTATGAAAAAGTACTTGTTTACCATTTCTTTTCCATTCTGAGGAAAAAATTTTGGTAAGTAAATTACTGTGTAGCACTTAGTGTAGATTGAAAGTTGTATATGCAGAAAAATAAATTTTTTATTTGTTTTGTTTTCTGTTAAAAATCGATTAAAGTTTTGATCAATTTTTCACTGCTTAAACCGATAAATATTTTTTTTAAAAAAACAGTGTAAGTTTTTAATAAAATAGGATTTAATTTTATAAACTTTCTTGAATACTTAAGTCTTAAAAAATAGTGGAGCTTTTTAATAGAATAGGCTTTCATTTTATAAATTTCCACTGCTTTTAAAAAAACAGCGACGCTATATACATATAAATGATGTTGCTGTGTAATAAATGTTTTCTTTCGTCGGTATAACCGAATTGTAGCACCGATAATTACTTTAAGAGAAAATATAATTTTCTCTCGCGAAACAAAATCAAAGGTTAAATTGATTAAGAAAAAGGTAATCCATTTTGAAGGACTTGTCTTGCAGGGGGGGGGGGGAAATTCTTTTGCATTAACTCTGAATATTTTTTGCTCCCGCTTTTTTGGTTAAAAAAAACTAGAAAAATGGATTGCAGTTTTGGTAAAAAACACGAGCAGAAATATAGAAATTGTTTGAAAAAGAAAATAAGTCTTAGTGCTACTACACGTTGAGGGTAAGATATAATTTGTTATTTTGCTTGTGTTTTTATTGAAAGATCGAGTTAAGTTACTAAAATTATTCATTTAATAATAAATACATTTTTTTTAATTTCTTGATTAAATGAACTTGAATAAAAAATGTAAATTAATCCCAAAACACTCAGAGGTATTTCTCATGGAAAATGCTGTTTGGAAAATGTAATATTTTATTCATTTCCAAAAATAGAAACTAAATTGAAATATATAGGTTATCCCTAGTTATTAATTACAAATTTTGAGAACAAATAAGTCGGATAGAAACAAATCAATTTTGCAACAGAACATAGGGTCGAAAACGATAAGTGGACTACTATTGGATGCTATTCATTTAGACGAATTAAAAAAAGGAACACAAAGTAAAATGTAAACCACAGCTTTATTGGAATGCAAATTTTCAATAACCATTTATATGAATAAAAGCATTATACGCCTTATCTAGAATGGGTGATACGATACTGGCAAATAGGGAATAATTTCAATAACAAATTTTAAGTAAAGCAATAATAAATCTTAAGTTAATAATAAGTAAGGCAGGGAGAAAGCCTAAAATTAAGTATTCAAAGGAGTTGCAGTCTGAAACGATATGAGATTTGCATATTATTATTTATGCTACTAAGTTGATGTGCTATTCCATATTTATATTCTTTTAAATTTGTGTTGTACATTTTGTCCGGTATATATTTTTCTTTCACTTAATTTATTGACAAATACCTACCTGTAACGAATTTTGGGGTAGAGAGCAGCAAACTTAAAATAAATGCTTTATTTTATTGGTAAAGTGCTAAACAAACACATTTTAGTTTCTTGATTCAATAGCATTTCCATTCAATGATAATCTATAAATACAATTTTTGTATTTTAATGAAAGATTTATAAATAATCCTTATACAGTGGTGGCCAAAAGTGTGAACATTTTTTGAAAGTTTCATTTTTTTCAACTTTGCGTGCTTGTAGAATATATTAATTTTCTCTTAAATACAAATGTTTAGATATCAAATTGAAGGTAATTCAATGTAAAATTTAATAACAAAAACAGTATTACAATATCTGTATTACAAAAAAAGTTACACTCATTTTAGTAAGATCTATATTAGATTTGCATTTTTTAAAGTGATACTTACACAATCAATACTTTATTTTTTAAAGACAGCTTCACAGCGTCTTTTCATTGAGTGAACGAGTGTTTGGAGTTCATCTTTCGTAATCACATGATGCCAAGAATCAATTATAGATTTAATAAGTTGTCTTTTATTGGATGGACGTTTTTTTCGTACAAGAATTTTCAAACGTCGCCACAAATTTTCAATTGGATTGAGATCAGGGCTGTTTCCTGCCCATGGTATACATCTATGCCTTTATTTTGAAACCATGCTTTGCATACTTTTGCTGTGTGGCATGGAGATGAATCCTGCTGAAAAATAAATGGTGCTTTGTTGGGGAAGAAATCCCTGATGGAAGGTATCAATTTTGGTTCCAGGACAATTTCGATGTATTTTTTGCTATTCAGGATGCCATCAATCACTTGAATTCGGCCCACACCATCTGCAGACATACATGCCCAAATCATGGCATTTGTTGTTGTTTTTATAGTTTCTTCAACACCAGAACAAGTCATTGAACCACCAACTTGTCTTGCAATTTCTACATAAGAGAGGCCATTTTCTCTCAATATGACAATTCGGCTTCTTTTTGTAGATGTCCAATCAGTTTTTCTTGTTGGTGTTGTTTGTTTAAAATTAGTTTAATTAAAAAAAAGGAAAAAATATTCAAAAACAGCAATACTCTATTTAATTGTACTAGTATGCATCATTCCGCAAAATATTTCCACAACAATAACTTTTTTACCATCCAAATAACCTAAATTATAGTTACAGACATTTGATGGGTCCTCAGAACAGTGTTTGTGATTGACTAGTACGCTTTTATTACAAAACACGTCATTATTCAAAACGATTTGTGTTTGTTTGTTCTACTAAAATGAGCGTAACTTTTTTTGTAATACAGATATTGTAATACTGTTTTTGTTATTAAATTTCACTTTGAATTACCTTCAATTTGATATCTAAACATTTGTATTTAAATGAAAATTAATATATTCTACAAGCACGCAAAGTTGAAAAACATGAAATTTTCAAAAAATGTCCACACTTTTGGCCATCACTATATATATATTGCTGTCCATAAAATTTCTGAAAGAGCTGTAACAGCATTTTGCATTTGTAAAAAGTGTCCTTTAATGGCGATTCAAAAACTCTTTCCACAACAATACAGTTAAATAAAATCAATCTCACAGGCGGCGGTGAATTTCAATTGTGAGTGCACTATTTTCATTCATTTATTCAGTACTGGCCGCCTTTGGCGACCAGCCGGTTCACCAGTATTACCGCTCGCTACAATTTTCACTTAAATATTTTAAGTAACTGGTCTCTTAATAGATTCTCAAACAAAACATTTTTAATCTTCAAATTTTGATAGTCATACCAAACTTATACTGTTGTTTAGATCGTTTTGTTCAATTTACTATATATATAAATATTGCTAATTTGTTGTCTTTTCCGGTAAAACTTCAACTTTAATTTAAAGTGGAAATGATGAAATTGCAATTAATATAAAGATATCTTTTAATAAAACCAAGCGTTTTATTTTATTTATCATCTTTATTGTTATTGATTTATTATTATTATTATTGAATATGAGTATTGCAAACAGAATCGCTCGGTATTTAAGTTTTATGTGAACTACAAAATATTTTTCATCATTTATGTAATATCTCAAACAATAATTCAACAAAAATTTCTCAGATTCAGCATAAAATTCAGTTTTTAGTTTTGCTTTCAAAAGGATTGAAATTAAATCAATAATAATATTTTGTTCCGGCCTATAAATATATTTCAAAAATTATGAAATCTAAATTGAATGCATTAAGGTATCATATTCTGAGAAATATTCTGGACACACCAAATTTTAAATAAATGAATGAATGTTTCTATTTTCCACGATCAACTAAGACTTATTTATGAAGTTTTGAATGCTAAAAATTTAGAAAAACTCAACATTTTCATAATCTTAGGCCAATTAATCTCGAGAAACCTCCGCGCTGATGGGCGTATTTTCTTTGAAACGATCGATGGAAAATCTATAATTATCCTTTTTTTATTGAATAGTGATATTCAAATTTCCATAAATCAGTCAGTTTAAGTGATTGATTTAGTTGATTGGAAATCTTTTTATTCAAAATATTAGTGTTTCAAGAACATTTTGTTAATCGTGATTTCCACAGCAGAAGCTTTATGTAAAATCAAAAATGCGTTATTTATTAGAGCATTTATTGAATCAAGTTACATAAAATATTATCATTTTCCATTTAGACCATTTTAGCAGATCTATGTCTTACTAAAGGTTTACAAATTAGCTGTGTGGCCCTGATTTGAATGGATATCCTGCTCATATTAAACAAAACTTGCCTTAAAATAAAACTGATTTATTGGATTAGTAATATAGAGAGTGTAAAAGATAATAATTTTTCTTGAATTTATTCTTTAGAAAAAATAATATTTCATATTTGTTTCATTTCCTACAGATACGTGCCAAAAATTATATTTTTGCAGATTTCATTTCCAAAAAGATTTAATTTATTTTTAATCGGAGCTTTAATGAATGCGATGGCAACACTTTGAAAAAAGCTAATTTTTGCCCATGAATTCGAAACGTGCTCGTGCAGCTTAAATTTTATTTTTATTTTGTACGAAAAAAAATTGTTGAAAAATATAGTTAAAATATTTATTTAAAAATTCATTAAAAATAGAAATTTAATTTTAAGATTAAAACATTAGTATCATTTAAAAGATAAATTTTTGATCTTTAACTTCATGTAAAAATCTTTTTTGTGCGATAATATTCTCGGAAGTTATAGCAGAAACACGCCAAAATTTAGCTTAATTTTTAAATAAATAAAATTATAATTAAAAATTCGAAAAAATAACCCACAGGTGCACATTCCCGACCTCCAAGTTATATACGTGCCAAATTTGGTAGCTGTAGGTTGAATGGTCTGGCCTGTAGAGAGCCAACACACACACACACATTGAGCTTTATTATAAGTATAGATATAGATAGATGAACAGAGCCAGTTCAACCTTTTGATTTCAAGTCATAAAATTACTTGGAGAGGACGTTATTTCACATGAAGGATGATACACATAGAAAATGGAAAACCGGAACATAAGCAAAATTTTATTTTAAAATATATAAAAAATACTAGCATATTTACATGGTTCATGGAATAAAAAAATTACGATGTTTAATTTTTTTATATTTAAACGCCGTTAATTAAAATATATTAGAGTGCTCACTTGATGACAAGCTATTTACTGATGAACAAAAATAAATTTGAATTCTCGCTCTTATATTTCTAGTCCAATCAAAGACATTTCTTGAGAATCATTGTTTCAGGGAGTAAAATGTTGAATATAAAATTTTCAAAGTGTGCATTTGACCGTTTACATTTCAATTACAAGAAAATGTATTAAGAACAAAATACATATTTTGGATAATTTTATGTAATATAAGATTTTACCTTTCCTCTTTAAAATAATTTCTATTAAAAATACAATGATCTAAAATCTATCTTAAAAATCATTGTTAAACTTGATATATCTATTACTGGTATTTGTTTTATTTCAAACATTTAGATTAATAATTTGTTATTTGATGAATGATTATTTTACCACATTCCGGTAAAAGCTATTTTCTAGCATGAAATGTTGCACTTACGATTCATGAAAACTGCCATCTAGCGTCCTTTAAAGTAACTAAACTTATTAAAGAAAATATAACAACATTTTACAATTTTCATAAAACTCAAGCACATACAAAACATTAAAAAAAAATTCTAATTTCTCGCGTTTAGTAAATATAGTCTTTATGAGGAAAATAATCATATAATAGTTAACGAATTAATTACATTTTTTCCCCAAATTAGCATTGCATCTCGTAAAACCTACAATATATCAAAAACCTTATGAACTGGTAGGACTGAAAAATTTCAAACTCTGCAGTTTTCAATCAAAAGGCTTTCATCAATTAGAAGAGTTGAAAATTTTTTAGATGTCTCAGAAATGCTTTAAATTTTGATACCCTATTTTGCATATTTCATTAATAAATAGAAAGAAAATCAATATATTCGTTGTTTTCTTTTGTGAATCTATATCATTTAAAAGGTTTCCGATAATTTTTTAAATTTATTAATTATTTGTTTATTTTTTATATTTTTTATTAAATGCGGAAAACTCTCAACTTTAGTCATGGCTCTTTCCAAAAAATAATTGCATTACTTACAGTATTAGATATAATTCTCGAACTTTAAGACAAAATAAAAATAGGAAAGCTTTGCGTTTACGAAATTGCAAATTAAAATATAACATCATTGTTCGTTAGCAACCACTCAGATACCGGGAGTCCCAAAAATTATTGATGAATTTTGAAAACCAAATAAAAAAAGAGGGAATGCGATAGAAATATATCGTTTGTAGCCTTACGCTTGGGATACCAAGGAATGTATTCTACCAAATTGCAAATTTGGTTAACTTTGTAACCGACAAGTGGCGCTGCAAAATAGGAAAAATAAAAACCGGTATAAAATTGTTGCAAGGATTGTTCCAAAAAATTAAACAATGATGTTTTCAACATTACTCCCATTTTCAGCAACAATATGGCGCAGTCTGAGGCAGAAATGAGATGCCGAATTGCGATATAATGTACTTCGTTTTAATTGTACCTGTTACAGATCACCTGCAGCGCCATCTATCTGTAATAATGCTAAGTAAATTTGGAATTTGGTGGGATAAAATTTCCTGATTTTTCCAAACGTATGGCCTCAAATGATACACTTCTATCTTTATTCGATCTTTTTATTATTATTATTATTATTATTGGTTTTCAAAATCCCTCAATCATATTTGGGATAACTGGTAAATGAAGTATTGGATTTCAGTGATTCTATCCTAATGGTAGAAAGTTAGTCCCAATAATCAGATCAAAAATCGCTACAAGGATTTAAAATCTATTATTATTATAAATAGTTTTATACGTTTGAATAAATTTTTAATATCGGCTTGAAGATGAGAATAACAAGATACCCTGAATTCTTTAACACCAAAAATTTAATTAATTTTTTTTTCATATATATTTACAATGCATAGACAGCAAAGTCCTTTGAATAATATGTGCAATGTTATATAGTTCTTTATTTAAACAATAGTGCAAATACTGCTTAATGCCATACAATATTATACAAAAAAGATATGTTGCGTTAGTATAACACCTTAAGCATGTTATTTTCATTTGAATATGAAAGCAAAATCTGTCCTACTACAAGTAAACATACATTTGAAAAAATTATTTAAGAACAGATTTATGGAATCAAATAATAATATCTGTTCAAGTGTTTTACATATAACATTTAAATCATTTCTCCTTCTAAAAACTACGTTTCTCATGCTGTATCTTTCAAACTACGAGATGTATTCCAATGCTAAGAATTCACTCAATTAATTAAAAATATATAATTATTTCTATTCTTTTCATAAATACGAGAAATGAATCTTGGAAAGGAATCCGAAATTATTTCGGAAATAATTTCCTGTTTACTTAAAAATAAAGCACTTTGATATATATATATGTAGCAGTTGCATTACACTTATCTTCTCTTTTGGATACTAGATGGCGATGCCTGTTTAGGCCATCCCATAATGCATTGCGATTGTAATGAGAAGGAGATGTGATTCTGAACTGTGAAGCGCGCGCGTGAATGTCTTGTCTTTGTGTTTAGTGTGTGAATGTAATTATTAAAGAAATGTTTCCAACCACATTCGTCCTGTTGCGTCCTGCACAGATCATAATAATCTACATACCACCACATATATATATTTAATTTTGTGATATTCAATAATAATGTAGGGTTGAGTTTTATTTTTGGCAGAATTAATGATACTCAAATATTTAAATAATGCGAATACTGCTGAAAAAGTAACTTTTTAAAAAATATTGCAACAAAAATAGCAATAATTTTTTTATTAACAAATAAGAACAAAATTCAGATTAAAATAGGAATTTATTTGGAAAACAGAACTGCTTCACTTGCTCTTCGTTTCAGAAGCATTTTATATGTTATTTGCTGTTACCTATTTAGCATTAAAATTTAACCATTTTTTAAAAGTTGCATGAATTAATTTTCTTTTTTAAAATTGCGCCTATCGTATTTCCTTTTTTTTACTTATTTTAAATGGATAATTAGACTTTATATACTTTACAACTCATAAATTTGCTTTTAAAAAATACTGCTACTTAAATGCTGAACATTTATCTTTGAAAATCAGCATAACATGAAGTAATATTAGCTTATTAATAACAATTTAGATAATTTTAGAAAAATTATGTACATTTATTTATTAAGAGAAGGCAATTATTTCTACGAGCAAGGGGGTTTTTTCCCCCTTTTTTTTAAGTATCTTTAACTCTTTAACGTTTGCTACTGTTAACCTGTTTGCAAAATTTTTATGACTTCATTCTCAACTGTTATTTTCTTTTTTACAGTTTTATAGGTTAACCGTATATAATATACGTTTTACCTTTCACATCCATTAAAAGATAAATTGCCTAGCACTAGAGATAAATCGGAAACGTATCATAAAATTTGACGAACGTATCATGCGAATTGCAAAATCGAAGAAAAATCACCTGCAAAACACGATCTCAATAAATTGTCTGCGTGCGTGACTTGGATTCTGTACATCATTTATGTGGCTGACAGCACATCATTACAAAACTGAACACTCAATCAATATTGAAACACGTGTTCTCCTTTAATATCAGTTGGAAATGAAGAAATGTCGATTTTTTGTAATGTAAAAAGAATTTTCTATAAATTTTGGATAGTTAGTTTTAGTTTAGTTATATTAACGTCCCGTTTGAAGCAATTAGGACCAAAGAAGTCAAGATAATATAAAACTTTTCATATATATATAGTAGTGAAGTATATAGTAGTGAAATTGCTCCAAGTATTCTTGTGAATTTCATGTTCTATACACAACAACTAATACTGCGATTATTCTGGTTCAATCTACTATTTTAAAATATATGGCTTCAGCGATTGTTTGCATAATTTTTTATAATTAATTTTGTGCGAAAATGACAGTTTCATTCAGATTTGCGGCCAAAATTCATTCATTTGCATTTGGAGGTCAAAAATAGGTCGACGTCAAAGAGTACGTCTAATTATGACAATCTGCTTCAATGCTTTTGGAAGCCACGCTTTGTACGCTGCAAAAAAGTCGCCAAACTTAGTGACATGATTGAGTTGAAGTTCCAGTACCATTGCTTCATGACATTCATATTTCTCCTGTGAAAAAGTCCTCAACGTTCGACAAACTTGTGGCATTAATAAGCTGATACCACAGTCATGGATTCCACTAATATGGTTGCGTTTCCACCCAAAAACTATTTCGACAACTGCAGGAAAATAAATTGCTAACTGTTGGACATAGTAATTTTTTTATTTAAAATTAATTTTAGTTTCTGCATGCATATGTACATAAAACCACTGGTAATCTCGACTTTGGGACAAAAATTTGCAGATTTGAAACATTAAACGTCCAAAGATCATTTGTATAAGCAAGCCTGGCATACGTTACATTCATCAGGGTCATACATTTGCTCGCTGGTATGACGTGAAAGATTCGAGTTAGGAAGGTTGAGGATCAGGTTTTGTTCTCGCCATCTGACTCTTTAAATCTACGAAGTCAGTCCCAAAATGCCCTCATATAGATTCATGGTCACACATTTATCTATAGAAAATAAAACTATATGTAGTATACATGAAAATAAAATAGGGTATGTATATAAATCTGTAAAAAGTAACTTTTATCTTTCTCATTTACGAAGTATGCAAAGAGAAAGTATTGTCTCTCCTCGTATGAAACCTACTTAAGTCCTGCAAACACGTTTTCCGAATTATGTTTGTCTGTAGTTCTGTCTTTGTATGAGTACGATAACTCAAAAAGAATTTAAGCTACAAGGAATGAAATTCAATACATGGTATTTGCCTCAAATTCGCAGGTTCTGTAAAATTTTGGCAAAATGCATTTTAGGCAGTTTTGTCTGTCTACCTCTCCGAGTGCAAATGAAAACAATAACTAAACCATAAAGAGATGGATGCACAAAATTTGATGTACAATTTTAGTTTCTAAAGAAAGGTTTATGTTAAATTTGGAAGTTTCTATTAAATTTGGAATCAAATTTGTCAATGGGTTGACCGTCTATTGATCTGTCGGCATGTACCGAGTGTCTCAAAACTGATTGATGGGTTTTGAAAATAAAGAAAACAAATACGGAATGCGATAGCAATGTATCATTTGTGGCCTTAATCTTAGGAAATCAGAGAATTTTAACCATCAAATTGCAAATTTAGTTCCTTTTGCTGCTGACAGGTGGCGCTGCAAAATAAGAAAAAATGAAAACCGGTTTGAAAATATTGCAAGGACTGTTGCAAAAATTAAATAACGATGTATAAAATGTAATTCCCATTTGAAGCAACAATGTAGAGCAGTATGAGACAGAAATTTCCATACATCCGTCAGTTGGAATTATCTCACATGTAATGCAGCGCCACCTGTCTGTGGCGATATTAACTAAATTTGCAATTTTGGTTGATAAAATTCTCAGATTTCACTTGTGTAAGACTGCAAACGATGCACTTTTATCACACTGCGTCTTTATTATTATTATTAAATTTCAAAATCCATCAGTCATTTTGGGGGCACCCGGTATGTAAAAGAGATAATTGATAAACGCAACGTTCTTTGCTAAATGAAGTTATATATTCGATTTTATTTTTTTATTAAAAATGTGGTTCTGTAACCCTTTTTGGTACGAATCGGTCGAAAAAGTGTTTACGAAATGCTTACTCGGTTCAGTATAGTACCGAATCACAAAAAACTTATGAACGGGATTCCGAAAATAAAATTCTGACACTTCTTGACGTTTACGGCCTCTCCCAAGATCCATAATTTTCATGCTTTGGGAACTTTCAAGCAGGCCACTCCTTCTTGATGAGTGACTTTTAACATCAAAGATTTCATATTTTAATACTTTTTTCCTAATTTTTAAGTTTTAATTTAAAATAATTTCAACGCGACTGCGTACTTAAAATTTATTCTAGCACTATTGAGCATATAAATTTTAGTGGTAAATTGAAACATGCTTTAAAAATGAGAATGAGTTACTTTTTGTATTTTAATGCACACGTGTCATTTTTTTTTGTCTGTAATTTTTCAGTGGTTAATATTAATCATTGAAAAAGTTTGAAAGTTAGTTTGACTAAATTTTCTTTCTTGCCGTGCATAAATAATGAAATAATTTTACTGTAAAGTCTTTTAGCGCAATAACTCAAAAACTGAAAAGAATAATTGTTTGGAAACTATAGTGTTCTTCCTTCGTAAACCCTTATTTAAAACCATTCATCTCAGGCTTACATTCGGTTGGAGTAAAGCCAGAAAATCTGGAAAAAAAAAATGCCTCAAATTTTTCACAAGACTGGCCAATGTGTAGGGACCAGGAAAACCTCCCTGTCGACGTGATGAAAGAAAATGATTACAAGAGAAAGCACTGACCACTGTCAAAAGAATCCCGTGTAATGTTGCGAGAAAAAAATATGCTTCCTTTAGGAGTCCTTGACATTATGCATGGATGAAAAGGAAGAAAGCGGACACAGAAATAAAATTTTTATTCAAGAAGTTTTCTTTTGCTTGCGTCAGCTGTCTCGTGTATAAGAAACAATTGTGAGATTTACACAAAGGGCCCGGATATGAGCATTAAAGTTGAACATGTAAAAGATTCACAAAAGGTTAAGAATTGAAGTAAAAGGTAGATTCTTGGGTCATTTAAAAATTGAGATTACCTGTTTAGTAAAAGTAGGTAAAAAAATGGCAATTTTGTTAACAAAATAAATGGAGATCGAAGCAAAATCGTAAAACAATGACGCAGTGATAGAAATGCTTTGAGTGAATTTGAATTTTAATCTGCTTATTATATATACTTTGAATTTTAATGAATATATACTTTAATTTTAGGAATTTTCTTTATAATACGCATTTTTGCTTAATTTCTCTACAGTGACAATTTTAGCTCCTTAAGCTTTTAAAATTTGGTTTTGACCTCCACAAAATACAGAAAAACTTTCTTGTTTAAAGGCTTATTTATAAATCATAATCAATTTTTGGTTCTTTACTCTTTAATGCCTTTCATTATTCAATATTATTATTATTATTATTATTTTACCAGATGATGAGCCTCATATAAAATCAAAATGTGATTAATTTTAAATAACTAAAATGTAATTAAGTTATTAAAGTATTGTATTAAAAAATACAATTATATAAAATTTCAGAAATCTACTGCATCTGGAGGCTAGTGCAAAAATATTTACAAAACTGCATCGACACAAATGTGAAAGAGGTCAAGTTGAATAAAAGAGTGTTTTAAAAAAAGACTTCGTACAAATAATAGAGTCCAAATTCGTCTAGGCACATTCCCTGACAAAATTGTCATCTGATATCTAAATACACCAGAATGTAATTAAATCAAATTATTTACTATTATCAATATTTTTTATGAAATAAATCCACTTAAAGTCAATATACCTAGGCAAGTATTATTATCATCTAATTGTGCGTTATCTTATGCTGTATTATAAATTCAAAAGCCGTCCTTTCTTTCATCAATTGCAGTGGAATTCAAAATTGGCTTGATGAGTTCGGCATGCATAAAATGATTCCATTAAAACTGTTAATCATAAATAAACACCTAAAAGTCTGAATCTGAATAAACATTTTGTTTATGAAAAATTCACATAAGTTATGCCCATTTACACCACTACGTATAAAAACACTCCCAGAGTTTTAATTCACCTATAAGTTTGAAAGGAAACAATTTTAAATTTTTGGAAATAGTAAGGCATTTTTATTATTATTATTATTAAAAAGAATGTTAAGAAAGAATGTAATGAATAAATCTTTAAATTGAGAGTTTTTCAAAACTACATCAAAAAATTAACTTTTACAGATTTAATTGATTTCTTTTTTCACTCTTGAAAATAAAATAGTTATATGGAATTTTCGAAGTTCTTACGATTTTCCTACTTCTGTCTTATAAACTAAAGTTTTTATATGAACCCAAAGATTAAAATCAAAAGGATCAATGCCTAATGAATAATGTGGCCAAAGCAATCCACAAGGATAATAGTTTATGTAATATAGGCCATAATTAAAATTCCGAAATTATTGCTTGAGATAGATTTGAAAGATTACATTCGAGGAAATAGTACTTAATTTTCACCGCTTAAATATAATGGTTTGGAAGATATCTTGAAAAGGAATATAACTGCCGTTAAATAATTTCCTTTGAGCCTTTTTCACTGCACGCATTCGTAATGACATCTAGTGAGGGCCTGAGAAATTATTTCATCTGAAAGCGATTAGTAAATTAAAATTCGTACTATGCTCGTTTATGATTCCTTTGCCATGTAAAATCTATATTTACATGTTTAAAATATTGCGACAGTACCTGGTATTTCATAAATTGACAAATTTGGAAAGGATTGTAACTTGTAATTCAAAGAAATGGGCTATTTCAAATTTCAATAAATAATATGGTGGATAGAAATGTTATTATTATTTCGCTTTTGAAATATTTACAGTAATGTTTTTCGTATTTTCTTTCTTGAAAACGATAATCCGATAAACGATAACAAATCAATTATTGACTACAGTTCTTTGATTATATATCAGTATGCTCTGAAGAAGCTAATAAATATTTCATTGTATTGCTTTAATTTTTTTTTCTAGAAAAGAAAAATCATATCCTTCATTTTCAATGAATTCTTAATTGAATTTTTTACATTTTATATAATTAGGAAAGATTTATTAAAGTAATCAGATTGATAAAAAAAATAGCTTTTTTAGCTCTAAATTTGAGTAAAATGAAATTAAGTGGAAGAGGAAATTCAAACTTACCCTCTTCATAATGACTTCTGCTATATTTATAAAAATGGTGTTGTGGTGTTTAGATGTAGAAAAGTTGTCCTGCGTTATTAAATTAAACCATCTACGGCGCCACATGGTGGAAAACTGCGGAGTTAATTCCTATATAGAAAACAGAACGATATAGGGATAAAAAAATGATTTACAAAGACAGAGAGCATCATCGATCTATTATGAAAAGACACCTTGTTGTCATTAACGCTCTTTTGTGGTTATGTCTGTTTTGCAAAATCCTGTCGTTTGTTTATTATAATTTAATGACCTACTTTTTATTTTATAATAGGAAATGTACCATTGAATATCAATCATACCATATTGAGATGTTTATATGTACTAATGCCTCTTGTGTGTTTTACTTTTTGACCTTTGCTAAGTGCTTGCCTTTTATTTATATATGATTTTCAACTCTGTATTCTCTGCTGTTACTTTTTTACGTGTGTCTTTGTC
>JAPMOR010042178.1:0-18470 GCA_026543865.1 Argiope aurantia | reverse complement strand
TTTTCCTGATAATATTGACGAGTTACCTGTTGTTTTTACGCCTTTTAAATTTGCATATAATCTGAGTTCACCTTCCTAATTACATCTTTCGTCTCATCCCGATTTTGAATAAATAAAAACCTCCTGATGTAAGTGCAAAAAAGCAGAGGGTTTTAAAATCCAAGAATGAACAGTAATTTAATGATAGGTGTAAGAATTCTAGGCTATAATATAAGAGTGACATTATGAGTATTACAAGTTTTAGCAAATTCTGATAATGAGTAAAAGGAGGACACTGTATTTTCAAATGAGAATAGAATGACTGGTCAATCCTTTGTTGAAATGCCAATTTTTTTCTGAAAAATTTCCCCGGCTTACCAACGCACTCAGGCACCAAAAAATAATATACTCAACGTTTTGAGTTTTTCTTATGGAACTATCACATAATGTCACTGCTCTGCTGATGAAACATTTTTAAATACTGACTGAAATCATCATGACCAATATGAAATTGAGTTACTTTAAAATGGATCAGTCGTCGGAACTGTCAGAAAAAAAACTTTTTTGTATAGTTGGCTTGCGATAAAGATCCTTGCTCTTCTCCCCACTTGCTAAGGAGATATCGGTAAGTGACTCTTTTCTAGAATCAATTCTAGCTTCGGAATTTCGACGTCTATATTAATTAGGAAATTAAAGCAACTTTTGCCAAAAAGTCTGCTCGCTCGTTTCCAAAGATACCATAGCATTCTTTTATATGAACGAACAAAATTATCATCCAATTCTTTTTAAGACTCCAAAGGAATTTTAAGGACAGAAGGGCAACCACAAACTTTTTTTGTGTGCTGCTTGTAATTTAAAGCGAAAATAGAGAAAAAGGAGAATCTGGAAGAGACATTTTTCAAAATATTACAACTCTAGAAATATTCATCAGAAATATAAAGCTTTCTGGAGGGTTAATTTATGACAATGCAATCGATGAATGGGAAAAAATGGTAGGCGTAATGGAAATACTTCAGATTATATTAATTAGCCCTGTTAATCAATATTCTATTTAAATAACCTGCTACTCTAAGCCATTTCTACTGAAACTAGTTTTGTAGAGATGCAATTGTAAATGATCGAGTTGCAGAGGTGTTCGCTTAAATTTCGACGATTGCCCATAACACCTTACTATATATCATCAATTTCAATTCCTTTTATTTAAATCGATATGAAGATTATTAATTACCACATTTTGAAATTGATACTGATGAAGTCCCTCGATACTGATGAAGCTTTTATCTGACCATGAATTGAACAAGATCAATTTCCATTTAATATTTCTTTGATTGACTCAGCATAAAAATATAAGAATAAAAAATTTTTTAGTTTTCACATTAAAATGCTGCTGAAAATACGAACAAAAATGATGAACATAAGAGCCGGTATGAAGCCTCTTCTAGAAAGTTTGAAATTAATAATGCAGTTACATATAAAACTTTCGTACCAAATTCAAACATTTTTCGAATAAGCAAGCTCATATAAAAAGAAGACAGAATTTTTTTGCGATCTCTATATTGGTCATTAATCTATTAAACTGTTCAAAATAATTTCATACACTATACTAGATTGCAGCTGAAATTTCGAAGAACCGTGGTGGAAGAAGGATGAAGCTTGCTTCAGAGCGTTTGAACTTGAGACATGCATTGAAAATAAAACTCTTGCACCAATTTAGAAAAAAAAAACTTTATCACAAGTAAATTCAGGAATAAAGCAGGCACAATTCTTTTATATCAGGTGTATTATTCATTAATTTATAGAAAATAAACCACAAAATAATTTTCTTCTTTATACTAGATTGCGGCTGCAACTTTGAAGACACATAATGAAATTAGGAAAAGGGACGAAGCTTGTTCTAGAGTGTTTAAGCATTGAAAAGTAGCTACACATAAAAACTCGTACTCATTTCGAACATTTTTAAAATAAGTGAGCTCGTGTATAAAAAAGAAAGAATACCTTTCGCTTATTTTTATTTTTCATTAATCGGTGAAATTGAACCTGAAATAATTTTATTTCTTATTTTAGAGTTCAGATGCAAATTTTATGACACATGGTTGAATTTTGTATAAAGCTTGTTCTAAAGTTTTGAACATCGGAATAAAACTATTAAAATAAAAATTTCAAATGGAATTCGAGCTACTTAAGAATAAAAAAGTTTGTGAGTACAGAAGGCTTAAGTCCATTGCACAGTTTATATGCTTCATTAATATATGAAACTAAATTTTAAAAAACATTTTGATTTTTATACTTGATACGAACGGAAAGTTCAAAGTGAGGTGGCGAACTTAGGAGATAGGATTAAGCTTGTCCTAAAGCGCTTGAATATAATATGCAAAGTTAAATATAAAATTAATTATATATTTCTTAAATGTATATATTTGTATCAATTTCGAATATCTTTACAATAAGCAAATCCATGAATAGATAAGAAAGAATTGCTGCTATACTTTATATTTTCCATTTATTTATGAAAATGAAACTCACAATTTTTTTATTCCTTATTCCAGATACCGGCTAAGACATCCAGACCATTTCATATTTTTTACTGGATTGTGGCTACAACTTCGAGGTGAAATGAAGTACTTTGGAGGCATGATGAAGTTTATTCTGGAGTGTTTGAATTTCGTACGTAAAGTTGAATATAAACCTTTTGCACGAGCTTCGAACATTTTCAGAATAAACAATTTCACAAATAAAGAAGACAGAATTCTTTCATATCCTTTATATTGTTCTTTACTCTTTACGATTGTATCTCAAAATCATATTATTTTATAAATTAGGTTGTGGCGACAGCTTCGAAGGGACATAGTGAGATCAAATTTTATGAAACATTCTGAATTTAGGTTAAAGCTTGTTCCAAAGCTTTCAAAATCGAATGAACTATTAAAAATAAGACTTTCGAATGAAATTTGAACTAGTTTAGAATTATAAAAATTTGAGTACAGAAGATGTAAGTCCATTGTACAGTTTGTATTTTTGATTAATATATGAAAGCTTTTAATTTGTATGTAACCTTTTTATTTTTACAGAAATTTCGAAGTGACATTGTGAACTTAAGAGGCATGATGAAGTTTGTTCTAGAGTGTTTGAACTTCGTACGTTAAGTTGAATATAAACCTTAAGTACGAGTTTCGAACATCTTTAGAATAAACAATTTCACAAATGAAGAACAGAGAATTCCTTCATATCCTATATATTGTTCTTTACTCTTTACGAATGTACCTCAAAATCATACTATTTTTTAAACTAGGCTGTGACTGCAACTTAGAAGGGACATAGTGAGATGTGGAGGGAAACTGAAGCTTGTTCGAGAACCTTTGAACTCGGTGCACAAAATTAAATATAAAACTCTGCCAACAAGCTCGAACATTTTCAGAATAAGCAAGTTCATCAATAAAGAAGACAGAATTTCTTTGTATCCTTTATTATGATTTTTTAATATATATAATTTTACATCAAAGTAATTTTTCTCTTTACGCTGGACTACAGCTGTAGCTTCGAAAAAACATGGTGAACTTAGCAGAAAGGTTTGACCTTGTTCAATAGTATTTAAACTTCTAACGAATAGTTAAGAATTTAACACTTGGACCAAATTCCAATATCTTTAGATTAAGATAAATTATAAATAAAAAAGACAGAATAAATTTTATCTTGTATATTATTCATTAATCTATGAAATTCAACTTCAAAATCACATTATTCTTTATACGAGATTGCAGCTGAAACTTCGAATTGACATGCTGAACTTCGGAGGTAATTAGAAGCTTGTTCCAGAGTGTTTAAAATTCGTAATTAAGTTGAATATAACGCTTTCTCTCGAATTTCGAACATTTTTAGAATAAGCAAGTTCAGGAATAAAGAAGATAGAATTCCTTTGCATTCATAATATAGTTTTTTAATCTTTGAAATTGTACATAAATATAATTTTATACTTCATCTAGATTGTGACTGCAATTTCAAAGAGAAGTGGAGATCTTTGGAAGCTGGATTAAACTTATTCCAGAGAGTTTGAACCTCGTACATGAAGTTGAATAGAAATCTTTTATAAGCATTTCGAAAATCTTAAGAAAACCCAAGTTTGTGGAGAAAGAAAAAGGAAATCCATTTTCTCTTAATATTATTATTTAATTAATGAAATTGTACCCGAAAATAATTTTATTCTTTATGTTAAATAGCAGCTTTAACTTCAAAGGAACAAGATGAACCTTGAAGGCAAAATGATACTTATTTTAGGATACTTGAACTTCGTAAGTAAATTCGAATATAAATCTTTCACTCTAATTTCGAACATGTTTACAGTGCGCAAATTCATGAAGTTTGTTGCAGAGTGTTTCGAGTTTGAACGTACAATTGAATATAAAAATTTCGTTTGAATCTCGAACGTCTTCAGAGTAAGCAATTTCATTAAAAAACAAGGCATAATTCCTTGGTGTCTTTTATATGGTATGTTAATATATGAAATTGTGTCTGAAGATAATTTTAGTCCTTTTACTAGATTATGGCTACAACTTCGAAGCGAAAAGGTTAACTCTGAATGCAGGAAGAAGCTTGTTCCAGATTATTTGAACTTCTTTAGTAAAGTTGAATATAAACTTTTTGTAGTATATATTTAACGAGTTTCGAACGTTCTTAGAATAATCATAGTCACGTATAAAGAATAAATACTCCCTTTCTTTCCTTTAAAATATTCATTGATCTATGAAACTGTATCACAACATTTTATTCTTTGTACTGGATTATGGCTGCAGGTTCCAAGAAACATACTGAACATAGGAAACGGAATGAATTTTCAAATTTGATGAGAAATAGTGAATTTTGGAGGCAAGGTGAAGCTCGTAAGAGAATGTTTGAACTTGGAACAAACAATTAAATATAAATCCAATTTTAACAATTTTAGAATAAACAAGTTTATATATAAAAAAGACAGAATTCCTTTGTATCCTTTATATTGTTCATTAATCTAGGAAATAGTATCTCGTAATCCTTTTATTCTTTATAATAGAATCCGGCTTCAACTTTGAAGTCATATGGTAAACTTTGGAGGCAAGACGGAGATTCTCCGAAACTGTTTACAAACAGTTAAATATGAAATTCGTGTAAAGTTCCAACATTTTCAGAATTAGCAAGTTCATCAATAAAGAAGACAGAATTTCTTTGTATCTTTTACAGTGTTTTTTAATCTTAGAAATTATACCTGAAGACAATTTCTTATTTTATATTTTGATTGTGACTACAACTTCGAAAAGAAACGGTGAACATCGGAGACATATGAAGTTTGCTCGAGAACATTTGAACTACATGAGTACAGGTAAAAATAAAACTTTTGAACGATTTTCGAACACCTGCAGAATAAATAATTACATGAATAAAGAAAACATAATTCCTTCATATCCTTTATATTGTTCTTTACTCTTTACTATTGTACCTCAAAATCATATCATTTTTTTAAACTAGGTTGTGGCTACAGCTTCGAAGGGATATAGTGAGCAGTGGAAGGAAGACGGAGCTTGTTCGAGAACGTTTGAACTTGGTGCTAAAAGTTAAATATAAAACTATGGCATCAAGCTCGAACATTTTCAGAATAAGCAAGTTCATCAATAAAGAAAACAGAATTGCTTTGTATCCTTTGATTCTTTAATGTATAAAATTCTGCATCAAAGTAATTTTACTCTTTATGCTGAATTGCAGCTGCAGCTTCGAAGAAACAGGGTGAAAGAAGAAAGGTTTAACCTTGTTCAATTGTATCTGAGCTTCTGACGTATAATTAAGAATATAATACTTGAAACCAAATTCAGCATTTTTAGATAAAGCAAGTTTATGAACATAGAAGGCAGAATAGATCAACTTTTATATTTTTCATTAATCTATGAAAACTTAACTTCGAAATCTTTTTATTCTTGATACGAGTTGCAGTTATAAATATATCACCTATACTATAAACATATCAGTGCTTTTTTAAATATATTTTTCTTTTAAGGATATCGCATTTTTCTTTTTAAAATGTTATTTTAATTATCTTCTTTCATAAAGCTACGTGATGAGAATATGAATATCTTGAATGAGAATGATATTGCTGCTGTAATTGCTAATGACAATTAACCAAATTAACATGAATGAATAAAGGTTCTTTTTTTTTAGTGGTGTGAAACAAGATTAAAAATATGTAACTGAATGAGACTCAGAGGATGATTAAAGTGAATATATTTAAAAAGAAATCAACATTCGTGTCATAAAGAAAAATTATTACAAAACCTTTTAACCTGTGTTAGCTTTAATGGATACCACATCTGGTAACTGTATTCCAAATTTCTAAAATGAATCTGTCTATGAATGGCGTCTAGATAGAATAACAGTTCTTACTGCTCAGACAAAAAAAAATAAATCTTATTGACTTCTATCCTTTGGGTAATTGGTTAACCGCTATTTAATTTAAAACTAAATGATTAACATAATATTTTATTCTACATCTTTTATTCGAACTGATTAAATATATTTCTTTTTATTTATTGTTAGAAATGAAATTTCACTTCATATTAAATCATGTGAATTGGAAATCATTCGGTGACGATTTCATAGTGACTGTTACCACGACCTTCGTAAAAGGTCGAAGGTCATGGTTAAAACTCATGTATTGCGACTCGTAAATCGATGGAAGCAATTTAGAAATAATATCCGGTCAATCAACTAGCAGGCGTCGAAAGGCTTTATCACTAGATAGTGAGAATTTTGGAGGGTTTTTTTTTTCATATTTTTAATACTTTTACGATATGCTCACAGTTTCCAGAATTCCGATATTTTTGCACTTTAGTTTTGATCGCATGTAAAAATGTTACTGTATTAAGTTTTTTCAGACTATCGTGTTTAAAAATTTATTAAAAAATATTAATTTTGGGGAATTTTATTTTATTATTTTGTATTGTAAGATTAAATTCTTTTAATAAGCTAAAAAATTGATACTTATATGAAGGAAACAACAGAGCAAGATGATGATACTACATATAAGTTGATCATTTTTAATAAATTCAGTTTTCGAGGTAAATTGTTTTTCTTATGACATATATTATTAGAATGCTCTTTCAGCGATTTTGCAGTTGTCAAAAAAATAATAATAAAGAAAAGGAAAAAGAAATACGTCTACAAATCGAGCATTTATAATCGCATCTTCATAATACTGGTATCGATGTAAATGGCTTGAAAGAATAGGCTTGTTCAGATAGAGAAACTGATTAACCGAGTTAGTTAATTTATCAATATCTCGAATTTTCTCATTACACCTACAATTTTTTAGCACAATTGATTTTTTTTTGTCATGAAGTATGTCCCCCCTCCCAGAAAAAATGATACTTTTAGTGTTAAAAGAATATTAAAACCTTTTGGCCATATCTCGGAAACTATTATAAATATCTCGATTTTTTTTTTGGCTCATTAAAAGAACATGTTTTTGTTATACAAAGTGTCAAAAGAAATTCATAGATAAAAAAAATGAGTTTTTATTACAAATTTTTAAACACGTCAATGAGAAAAAAGTGAAATTTAATATAGGAAAAATTTGGTGTAAGAGCAAAGCCAAAATACTAAAAAATATTGGAATCCTAAGAATTACAAGCATATCTGCAATAGTTTTTGAAATATTTGCAAAAAACTGCAAAACTCTCACAGTCAAGCGATAGTGTCTCGACACGCCTGCATGTGGAGAGATAATACGCTCAGTCCATCAAAGAATTTTCAAGCCTAGGTTTATAAAATTTGAAGAAAAAAAATGTAAATATTTTTTTAAGAATTTTTATACATGAAAAAAAACTCTTTCGGCTTCAATACATTTGTTACAACTGCTTAATAACGACTCGAATGTTTGTTCGAGTTCACTTTGTGGGAGAGGGATGAAGATGCGACAGTAAATACTCGACTTACAGAAGTGTAACTTTAAGGTTAAAAGGTGAATTTGGGTTTTAGATGTGGTTTCTTTCTCTCAACCGATTGAAACCAAAATCTGACGCAGATCTACGATTCCGGTTACAAAATTACATAACGAATTTGATAGAGTTAACTCATTGCGTTTTTGAGTTATTGCGTTTTTGAGTTATTGCGTTTATATGCTTCTGATTGTACAGAGTGACATACATTCAATATTTCATTAGACTTAGCACGAAATTTGGTAGGTCTCTGTACAATAGATGTTAAATCTGTGCACTGAATTTTATCCATCTATCTTTCTTCGTTTTGCAGTCAACGTTTTGACTTATATTCGCACAATTGGCCAGGCGGATTTTCTCTCTACGGAGTGCGTTAAAAATTTGATAGAAATCTACAAATTTGGTGCAAAGACCATACACCAAATTTCATCCGCCTACCTCAAAGCGTTTTTGAATTATCTTTGTCGTAGACGGACAGACAAACATTTTCCAAAAATATGTTTTTAGAAATCAAACATGTCTAAAATTCGTCAAATACTCGAGTTCGAATTTTTTGACAATTAAAATACTGTCTCTATACCTTATATACTTGAAAGTAAAAAATCATATTTCTTTTTAAGATACAATGAAGATAATGCATTTTTTCCTTCATTTATTTTGTCAAATATTCTGTTACATAGTACGGCGGCGTTTACAAGTTTGTCTTTTTCCATACATAAAATAACTGACTTCTCAATTTTTAATTTTTTTAAACTTTTAACCAGTTTGCAGCCATGTGCCGGAAGGTTATGGACTAAACCAGAAAGTGAACTCCATTTCTAATTTTTAATCTGCTAGACTAAACACATCAAACAAAAAGGACGAATTAAAAAAAATTACACTGCAATGGACAAAATTAGAATGTCTGCAATAATAATACTAAAAAAGCTTAGTTAGGTAGTCATCTGGTATTCATCTATTTTATATTTTATTAGTAAAAGGAAATACTAATTTCTTTTAAATCTTTTTTTTCTGAATGTCTGGATTTGTCTAATCATTGCCTGACCTTTTTATTGAATTTGCTTTTAATTTCCGCCCGTTAGCGGATGCATATAGCCTGAACAACAACAACAAAAAAAAACGTGTTCATGGACTTGAAGTGTTCGCAGACATACAGATATAACAATAAAAATGTATTTTCCGTACTCATGGATCTAAAATGTAAAGATTCTTAAAAATGTCTTGACGATTACAATACTTACTCTATACTTCGCTAACTGGAAAGTAAAAAATAATACAAAATTTCCACTGCGGTCACACAGCGTACGTGTTGTCAATATTCAAATAAAAATGCTAACTTTTCTTACTAGTTTTAAGAAGAGATAATTTAATATTAAGAGACTTCAAATCTTAAAATTTTGTTAAAAATTACTAGTATAACTGTTACAGTGAAAACCTGAAATAAGTTAACACCCGAATTAACTAGTGAAAACGTGTTTTAACTGACGGCGCAAGGGAGAACGCGAATTCACTAGGGAAAACGCGTTCTAACTGGCAGCGAATTACAGTGCTAAGGAGAACGGATTTTCTCTAGTTATTTACAGTTTTGTCGAGTTAAAACCGTACGAATCTAGATTTCTTGTTCGTGAAATTTTCAAAACAAAGTGAAGTTGTCCAATTTTATTCTTGTTGGAACGTGCTTGTGCTGTTTGATTTATTTACGATTGGTGAAGAAATTGTTAGTACTTTTTGCGCTAAAAAGTGGAAAAATAGATTTCTTGAACAATTACAATTGTTACAGAAAAAACTGAATAATTTGAATGTGGTTACATGTGATGAATACAAAACTCTTTTATTTGAGGTTGAAGAAGCAATATCTGCCGTTACCAAGACTTCTATTCAGTACTGCAGATTAAAAAGGTTCGGCATTCTTGAAATCAGTGGAATAAAAAAGTTGATTTCTTCAAATGAGCCCATCAAATATTATTTACCAGTTGAAGAAATTTTTGATGTCATCGGAAGTGCACATGTGGTCATAGGACATGGTGGTAGAGACAGATTTAAAATTGAAACTTCAAGAAAATATGCTAACATAACCACTGAGGTTATACAAATTTTTTTTATCAATCTGTGAAACATATCAACAGAAAAAAATATGAAAAGAAAAGGTTTAGTTTCTAAACCTATCATTCACCCAGAAATGAATAGTCGCTGCCAAGTGGATTTGATTGACATGCAGTCTCAGGCAGATAATGAATTTAAGTTTATTATGGTTTACCAGACCATTTAATAAAATTTGTGTTACTATGACAACTTCAGAGCAAAAGAGAGGAAGACGTTGCGTTGAAGTACTTAATATCGTTTTGATATTTAGGGCTCCTAGCGTACTGCAATCTGATAAAGCAAGAGAGAGTTACGTATATATTGACCAGAATTGAAGATTGTTCATGGTAAACCTCGTCAGAATCAGTGGCAGGGTTCGATTGAGAGGGCCAAACAAGACGTAGAAAATATGTTGGATTTATGGATGAAGGATAATAAAATTACAAAGTGGTCGTATGGTCTTCGTTTTGTCCAATTCATGAAAAACAGAGCTCTACATTCAGGAATTAAGCAATCACCATACAAAGTTATGTTTGGGATTGAACCAAGAGTTGGAATGACAACAACAACTTTGCCATCAGATATTATAAAAACTACCGAAGACGAGGATGAGTTTCAGAAAATTTTCGAGGATATGATTGCAGAAGAACAAGAAACTGAACAAGCACAATCAGGGGAGCATATGCTACTATGAAGTCGACCATTATTTTTCGAATCAGAGAGGAAGCCAAAGAAAATTTAATAAAGCAAGCCAAACGAATAAAAAAGATCTCCAATACAACACATCCTGAGGTTGATATTGGAGGTAATGTCGCTGTTCCCATTCCAAATGTTGATACAGCAAAACCTGATTTTCAAAATCTCATCTGTGTAGTGCTTGAAAAAATTAAGATGGCCTGTACAAAATTGGTACGAAAGATGGAATTCTGAACAAATTGTATTCGAGGTAAGAAATGATATTTATACTTAATAAGTTTAGTATTTATTCAATAAATATAATTTATTCAACTTATATTAACTTTAAATTATTTTATAAGTATTTATACAGTAGATTATATCTATTCAGGGTGCAAGTTTGATACAAAAGTTAACATATTCCCTGATTTTTAGATCTGAATTCGATGCATCGCAGCAAATTTTCTTGACTAAAGAACAAGTACCGAATCAGGAAATGTCTCTGAGAACAGCAGCCAAAAAAAGAGCTATGGGAACTGGGCAAGGGTTTGTCCACTGTTCTTGTAAAAAACACTGTTCTTCAAAGAGATGTTTATATATAAAGAATGACTCTCTTTGCAATTCTGAGTGTCACAGTAGTTTGCCTTGTCGAAATAAATAACCTGTAATAACGGTACTGCTTTAAACAATATCCAAAGAACGTATTTTTTTCTTCAATGATAGGATTTTTCCTTAAATACTGTTTTACTATAATTTAGTATAATAATTTTGGATAGATGCAAATAATTTTGTCTAACAAATCAGTCAAAACACGAATAAAACGGTTATCCCTAGCGTTGCTAATGAGAATTTTCCTTATGAGAATTTTCCTTGACCAGAGAGAATGAGATTTTTCCTTATTAATTCGGGTTTTTCCTGGCGCTGCCAGTCAGAACGCGTTTCCCCTAGTTAATTCGGGTTCTCCCTGGCAATGTCAGTTAGAACCACCACCTTCGTAATACAAGGCCTCACAACTCCCAACGCTTTCAGCCTGTGACGTCATTAGGTTGGATAAATTCTGTAGAAAACGGTAGTCGTTATCGTAGTGAAGAACGGGAAATGTATTATTGGCTTTATTTGAAAGTTTTCTGATCTTTTTGCATATTAATTTTAATTTATCGCAATGAAGATGCCTAGTGAGTGCTGTATTCCCAATTGTAAAAGTAATTACACAAAAAATAGCTCCAATGTTTCTGTATTTTCGTTTCCAAGCGATGAAAATACTAAAAGAACATGGATCTCTGCAATAAAGCGGGACGATTTCGTACCAACTAAATATAGTAAGGTAAGTTTGATTTTTTTGTACAATTTTTAGTTAATTAATTCTTTTGAAATGCGCAGCATTTAAAATTATGTATAACTTCCATTTATCTTCTGTCAGTTTTGTTTGCTCTACATTTAGTTGCTTATGCTTCCAATTACTTTGGTATTGTGTGCTTGAGCTAAATAAAAAAATTCTTTGTTTTATTGTTACTTCTCATAGTCTTTTGTTTATTTGTTCCTAATATTTAAAATGTTTTGTTTCTGTATCTTTTTAATTATACTTCATACATATTTTTTAAAATCTGATTTAGGCCTAATATTTGTTGCTAACATTTAGGTCTGTGCTAAACATTTTCAAGAAAATCAGTTTTTAACAGTTAGAGAAGCGTTTAATACCAGTACAGGAGAACTTATTCAAGTACCACTAGAATGTAAAAGGCAACTGTTTTAGAAATTTTTAATAATTATCACCAAAATCTTACAAAGTACTTAAGTGATTTATTGTTATTATGCTCTAATAAAAAATTTTTAAATCATCTAATGAATAATAAAACTTATTTTTTAATTATATATATCATGACTATAGATTGTAGCATATTAAACTTATATTTTATTCTAAAATATTTTGTAAAAAAGTTAGATATAGATGTAAAAACAATATCAATGATATTTGTAAGTAGTAAGATATAATAAGTAAGTAGTAAGATATAGTTGTAATAAAATATGAATTGCATGCTCATATAGGTTTAGAAAATATTGTTTTTATTTGTTTATCTATAAATTATCAGATTATATATAAAACAATTAATATTTATTATTATTTTTAAATATCATTAGTAATACACAATCTTTAATTATAAATGAATGCAACTTTTACAAAACATCTGAAACTTTAAAAAAAAAGTAATGAAAAGTTACTGTTTTTAAATCAATTATTCATAATGTGTAAAATCAATTGATTAATTCATGTAGAATATTGTATTACTTGAATGGTAGTATAAATAATTACTATAGATATTCCAACATAATATTGAACTAGGTATTTATTTTGGATGAATGAATGTTTCTGTTAATTTTAAATTTTAATATTTAATACTCAATATGATTTTATTTAATACTGTACAACATAAGTTAGCTTTTAGTTTATGTTTTAAGAAAATATCTATCCTGTTTTTGATTTTAAGTTTTAATAAATTACTAATTTTTTTTTTATCTAAAGAATTCCACTTTTTTTCTAGGCTTGTACCTGATGCTGTACCTTCAATTTTCCCAAATTTAACCTCATATTTTTCCTCAGAATCAAAAGCAAGAAGAGAAACTCCAATGGATAGGGCAACACATAAAAAAAATGGGAAAACTTAAAAGCAGCTTTAAATAGCAGTCTCCAGGAAATAGCAAACAGAGAGGAGATAGAAAAAATCAACACTTTTTCTGATTTAATTTTAAAATTTAAAAACTTTAAATCAAATACATGGAGTATAATTCAAAAAGCAAACAAAATAATTTTTATTTGTCTAGGCACTTCTCAAGCTCCTAAGGTAACTCATTCTTTATGAATTTCTTTCAAATTAGAAGTAATTTGTAAGTTTGTATTTTAACTTTATTTAATATTATTATTATTTTCATTTTGTTTGTGTGAAATTATAATAAAGTTGAAAACAAAATGTATTTTGTTATTGTCTGTTTTTAAATAAAATGTTATGATTCAAATAGTGTGTGATATTTTTTATTTGTGTTTTCTTTTACTGCTTCTACAGATTGAATTGAAATTAGTTATAAATGCTTTGAAATGTAAAATCGAATATAATAAAAGCTAGATTATTAAATTGTATGAATTACTAATATATTAAATGAAAACAATTCTTAATGTGAAAAGACTAGCTGTGAAAGTAATTCTTTTTTATCAACAGAATTAGTTGGTGTAAAATTTAAATTTTATATTAAATACATTAATATTTTATTTGAAAGTTCATAAGAAATTTGAGAAGTAAACAATTTTATGTTAACTTAAAAATACATGTATTTCCTGTCACTACAATAAAAATAATCATAAAAAGCTTTAAAAAGTATTAGATTAATTTAATTTAAAGCTTTAAAAAATATTTTAAGAAAAAAAACAAAACGATTTTTAATAAAATAAAAAAAATCTCCATTAAAACAAGAAAAACTAACAATAATACCCCAATATATATCTATACTTATAATAAAGCTCAATGTATGTGTGTGTTGGTTCTCTACAGGCCAGACCATTCAACCTACAGCTACCAAATTTTGCACGTGTATACCTTGGAGGCCGGGAATGTGCACCTGGGGGTTATTTTTCGAACTTTTAATCAGAATTTTATTTATTTAAAATTTAAGCGGAATTTTTGCGTGTTTCTGCTAGAACTTCCGAAAATATTACCGCACAAAAAAGATTTTTACATGAAGTTAAAGATCAAAAATTTATCATTTAAATGATACCAATGTTTTAACCTTAAAATTAAATTTATATTTTTAATGAATTTTTAAATAAATATTTTAACTATATTTTTCAACAATTGTTTTCGTACAAAATAAAAATAAAATTTAAGCTGCACGAGCACGTTTTGCATTCATGGGAAAAAATTAGCTTTTTTCAAAGTGTTGCCATCACATTGATTAAAACTCCAATAAAAAATAAATTAAATCTTTTTGGAAATGAAATCTGCAAAAATGTAATTTTCGGCACGTGTCTGTAGGAAATGAAACAAATATGAAATATTATTTTTTCTAAAAAATAAATTCAAGAAAAATTATTTTATGATCTTTTACACTCTCTATATTATTAATTCAATAAATCAGTTTTATTTTAAGGCAAGTTTTGTTTAATATGAACAGATCATTCAAATCAGGGCCACACAGCTAATTTGTAAACCTTTAGTAAGACACAGATCTGTTAAAATGATCTAAAAGGAAAATGAATATATTTTATGTAACTTGATTCAATAAATGCTCTAATAAATAACGAATTTTTGATTTTACATAACGCTTCTGCTGTGGAAATCACGATGAACAAAATGTTCTTGAAACACTAATATTTTAAATAAAAAGAGTTAATTTCCAATCAACTAAATCAATCACTTAAACTGACTGATTTATGAAAATTTGAATATCACTATTCAATAAAAAAAAAGGATAATTTTAGATTTTCCATCGATCGTTTCAAAGAAAATGCGCCAATCAGCGCTCAGGTTTCTCAAGATTAATTGGACTAAGACTATGAAAATGTTGAGTTTTTCTAAATTTTTAACATTCAAAACTTCATAAATAAGTCTTAGTTGATGGTGGAAAATAGAAACATTCATTCATTTATTTAAAATTTGGTGTGTCCAGAATATTTCTCAGAATATGATACCTTACTGCATTAAGCTTAGACTTCATAATTTTTGAAATATATTTATAGACCGGAACAAAATATTATTATTGATTTCATTTCAATCCTCTTGAAAGCAACACTAAAAACTGAATTTTGTGCTGAATCTGAGAAATTTTTGTTGAATTATTCTTTGATATATTACATAAATTATGAAAAATATTTTGTAGTTCACATAAGACTTATATACCGAGCGATTATGCTTGCAATACTCATATTCAGTAATAATAATAATAAATAAATAACAATGAAGATGATAAATAAAATGAAACGCTTGGTTTTATTAAAAAAATATCTTTATATTAATTGCAATTTCATCATTTCCACTTTAAATTAAAGTTGAAGTTTTACCGGAAATGCAAATATATATATAGTAAACTGAACGAAACGATCGAAACAACAGTATAAGTTTGGTATGACTAACAAAATTTGAAGATTAAAAATGTTTTGTTTGAGAATCTATTAAGAGAACAGTTACTTAAAATATTTAATTGAAAATTGTAGCGAGCGGTAATCCTGGCGAATCGGCTGGTCGCCAAAGGCGGCTAGTTAAATAATATTTTAGAAATACAAAGTAAAATAATAATTTACTTGAAATTTTTTACTGGATTTTCTGTAATGACTTATACACGCAAGCAAAATCCTGAAACTATGACATAATTTACTAGAATAAATAATATTGTCACAAAGTCATTTATTAAAAATTTATTTAAACTTTATTTATTATGTAATACTTGAAGAGTTTGAAATTTCTAAAAATCCACACACATTTATATAAATATAATATATATGTATAACTGAATCTTCAGCTACATATAAAGAATTATACATTTATTTATGCATTTCACTTTTCCTTTTTGATTACATTTGATGAACCTAGAAAACAATTATGATAGTAATTGAGATTTCGCTCCATTTAAAAGTACAAATAAAACATTTGTTGACAATTGGAGATGAGTAATTAACAAACGAGTCTTATAGAACTACATAAGCATAATATTTTTGTTCATATATGACTGTGTAAGCAAACTTTATAATAATGTTTAGGATAATAAAGAAAAAAAAAGCTAATGGGAGTAAAATTTATGTTACTGTTTTATGAAATGTGAAATAATTAGAAACTATTCATATAAGAGTACTCAAAAGTGCCTGCATAATCTCAAGTTTTAAAGAATTTTTTTTTTTTGAAGTTTACAATAAATACATTCTGCTAAACTTTTTTTTAGCCTCATGTCAAAATAAAAATAATTATACAAATGCTATTTCAATACCAAAATATAAAATGTTATTTAATACTTTTTAAAACTTCTTTCATAGAAAAATTGTAAATGAAAAGGAAAATTAACTAAGCTAAATAGAATTAAAATCACTTGAATTGTCAGTCTGAAAAAATAATGAGGTTGCCATTAAAAAAATTATGCCTTTCTAATTAAGGCAAATAAGGTTTCAGATATAAAAAAAATCAGAAATTAAAATTTGTCATTCAAGCCTATCACATTGCAACATTTTGAAGTTTTACTACATTTTTCACGAAAAGACATTACATATTTTGGCACTTTGTTTAACACATACATTTGATAAATCCTTGGTTGCTTTCACTGCTCTGAGTAATTGCAACTGACCAGAGAGAAATTTTGTGATTTGGAATATCTTCAATTCTAAACAAGTTCTTAGGATATATAGTGAATTGGGATCTCACATATAATTGTTTTAAATTTCCTTCTGATGTTCCAAGTCGGTAGAAACTCCGTCACATTAATTATAACTTCCAATATTTTGCTCCTTTTGGAAGTCAGGAATAGAAACTTGACAGTAGTTTCCAAACAAATAGTGAGAATTTTTTTTGCTTATATTTATAGATTAATTTTAAAATTTATTTTATCTTTAATTGCATTTTCAGTTTTGAAACAAAAAGTGCACAAAATTTTCATTTCATTGCATGAGAGATGGATTTCATACTTCGCCAGGTTGTCATTTGGCATTCTATAGAATGCTTAGAAAATGTATGAAATACAAATTGTTTCACACATTACTGGCTTGTTTTAGGCATTATATACAATGCTTGGTCATTCTATAGAATACTGGATTTCATATTTTGCTGGTAACACATATGAAGAATTATACATATACTTTTCTTCAAGTTCACTCTTCTTTTTGCATATTTGATGAACCTAAAAAATATATTTCTTAATTAGAATAATGATTGAGCTTTTACTTCTTTTAAAAGTACAAATAAAATATTTGTTGACAATTGGAGATATGTAATTAAGGAGCAAAAGTCTTATAGAACTTCATAAGCTTGATAATGTTTTCAAAATGATAATGAACTATGTAGGGAAATATTATTATAATGTTTAGGACAATATAGAAAAATAATATAAACTAATGGGCGTAAAATTTATGCTACTATTTTATGAAAGGTGAAATAATTATAAACTATTCACATAAGAGTATTCAAATGTAACTACATAATTGCAAGTTTTAAAGATTTTTTTTTTTTGAAATTTACAATAAATATATTCTGCTAATCTAATTTTTTAGCCTTATGTCGAAATAAAAATAATAAGGCAAATGTTATTGCAAAACCAAAACATAAGAACGTAATTTAATATTTTTTTAAACTTTTTTCGTTAGAAATTGTTGTTAACAAAAGGAAAGGAATTGTAAATGAAATTTAAAAATGTCTGCAATAATTTAAGAATACACACACAAAAAAAGATAACAAGAAATAAAATCACTTGAAAAGAATACTAACAATAAAAGAAATGTTAATGGTCGCTTACGCCTAACGCTAATAATATCACGTGCAACTCCATGTTTCAGGTAAGCAACAAGTTCGAACGGCTTCAACAAAAATAATCTTTTTTATTCACTATTTAGAATAAATAATATATTATTTACAAATATATAATAATAAATATTTTACACTTACCACGTTTCTTGAAATGACAGCATGCGTTGCTGGTTGAATTTCAAAATCCAATACACGCCAGATTCATGGGAAATTTATAAAATATATTCGCATAGCGCCGCCTAGGAAAAGCAACTTTCCAGACATCGGGGCGACTATGGGCCGATTGCTTTGA
>JAPMOR010042177.1:70262-83520 GCA_026543865.1 Argiope aurantia | reverse complement strand
TCTGTGTGTGTGTGTGTGTGTGTGTGTGTGTGTGTGTGTGTGTGTGTGTGTGTGTGTGTATTATTTAGATGCTACATAACAGTTCATTTTGATTTTCAAAGATTAAAAATTAATTTTCGCTTCTGTGAACACTAGTTTATTTTTTATTGTCTTGAAACCTGAAAAAATCTTGATCACTTCAAAATGAAATTTTAAAAAAATACCTTGATCCGGATTTATTATAATGTATTTATGTTTAATTAAAAAGAGGCTTTAGATGTATAAGAATATACAAAACCATTTCAGTATTATTATGTGTTTGTATAAAAGTACAAAATTGAAACTGAAATAAAATTCTGATCAAAAGCAATTTTGCGACAAATATTTGAAGGATGATACTAAATTTTGTTTTATTTTAATCGATATTACATTACTTTAATTATATTGACACTATCCTGGCATTCACTTTCAAAAACATTTCGAGATAAGAATCAATCGTAAATTGTTTCTTGTTTATGTAGTATTAGAAATCTATAACAGAAATAGTATACTGTCTTTTCATATACAGTTAAAAGAAATCTAAAAGATTGAAACCATTAAAATAGGATTGGGTTATAAATCAATAGCAAAAAATCGATGTTTAACAATAAATATCGATTAAAATGATATAAAGGGATAAAAAGGATATAATAGATTTGAATTATTTTATTATTTATTTTAATTCATTCTTGCAAATTGAATATATAATAAGTCTGCATTATCAGAGCAAACCTATAGTAATACTGAATATAATATTTGATACTATTTTATTAATAATTTATGTTTAATATTTTATTTTATATAATATAATATTAATAATTATTAAATTAATATAATATTTTATTATAATTTATGTGCTACAAGTTTACAATAGAACTATATTTTAGCTTTAATATTACAGAATTTCAACCAAAAATAGGAAGTGTTTAAACATTTATTAAGAAATGCATGCAGAAACATGTTTCTAAAATATAAGATATGTATATTTCCTTTGCATAAAAGTCATGATAGCTTCTCTTCCACAATAAAATGCGAGTAAATAAATATTTTTCAAATTATCATGTTCCATCGGTAGTCTGTGGATTTAGGGGAATTTTTTACATAGGCTTCTTATTGTTCAGAATAAATATTAATATTATCTTTTTATTCATAATTTATCATCTATAAACTGCAAGATTCCGAACTAATTCACGTGTTCAAATAGTTCACAGAACCGAAGATAATGGATGTTTGTCATTTAAATCTACAATAGTTCATCAAATTTCAATTGATTTAATTAAAAAATAAACATCAGTTTTATAAAATATTAGAAATAAATTTTTCCTTTAAAACGAAGGAAGTTTTTAATTAAAAAATGAAGGTGAAAATTCTGTAAATGTTTTTCCTATATTTTTAATACATTTTCTCACTAAAAGCTTTCATCCCATATTGATGAAGTACATTATCTGAAACACAAGAGTAGTCGGATGCAGTGATTTTTATTTCGGTTAAATCAGTTTTAAAAAATGCAAGTACTTACAGCAAGAAATAAACCTAATGGGAATTTTAAATGAAAGTTTAAGTGAGTTTCCCTGCTTACATTTATCAGAATTTCTTTTAGTTTATTTATTGATTTGAAATCTTCAAGCTGAAATGAGAAAAAAATGGAAATATTCTATAAATGTTTTCTACATTAAGATAAAAAAATAATTATCCTTTAAAATTAAGTTTTAAAGTTTCATTCTGACTTTAGTTTTAGAGGGAATTTGTCTCTAAATTTCATTTTGATATTTTATATTTTTTTAACTACCTGATACACATGAATCATTAATTTTTTGAAATGAGTCCCTCCCTAGTTTACATGTAAATTTATTCTTTTACTTTGGCTTTAACATAAAATTTTCTAGTTGGAAATTATACATGTTTTCCAATGAAATATTTTATTATTCTTTCATTATTCATATCAAAATTAAACTAATTGTTTATTTAAGATTTGACAAACTTTTATTGTTCAATAAGTTCTAAGCACATGCGTATATGATATTTGTTTCTTTTATTTTAAATGAAAATATAGCAAATGGAAGTTTATACTAAGTTAAATATTATAAAATATTTTCATCTTACTTTATATCGTAACAATGATTTGGAATTTTAAAGTAGGGGTTTCCAATTGTTATGCTCTAAATATAATTTTACGCATATTTTTTTGTAAAAAATATCGCATTTCCTAACATTTTATTAAGTAGAGAAATACAAACAATCAGGATGTCTTTATTCAAATCATGATACACAATATTTAAATGAACAATAAATGAAGGGGCATGGATTTAAAATTTGATTTAAATTTCAGGAAGAGAGACTCCATATGATAGTTTACTCAATAAACCTAATGTCTAGACATAATTCATTTTGTTTGAAGTATCCATAATTTTTATATTGTTTTCGATAAATAAATAGTGCTCAGTCTGATGCAAGCAATACTTTAGTCTAGAGTTTAGTTTTAAAAATAGGTTTTGCATAAAATGCTGGGATACAAAATTTAAAGTGCAGTCGCGTTTTATACAAATGGTGTTTTACCTGTATTAATAAGCAATCGCATATCGGATTCAGATAAACATTTTTTTAATATTTTGTAAAAGAAGCTGAACATTTTTTTTTCATTTGTCGTTTGCTTTTCAACCTATTTTTAAAAAAGTTGCACCTCTTTTATATAAAAAAATTGTTAACATGAAAGTATAAAATGACAGTTCTATTCAGTAACTATTAGTAAAAAATATTCTTATTTACAGTTTTCAAACCTTTGTATTGGTATAAACATTGTCAACATTCTTTGAACAATGCAGATAATAATAAAAAAAAAAAGAAATATATATAAATTTATTTAATTAAATATATAAAAAAATAAAGATTTTATTTAGAATAATACTTAGAGAAATTCTAAAATGGTTCTTAAAAATATTATTGGTTAAAACTCTACAAAATAGATAATTAAAAACATTTTCCCCTAAAAATTCCTGTACTTAAAATGTTATAGTATAAATTATAAAAAAAAAAAGCATTGGGCTCCAAAATAATATAACGAAGCAAAAATATATCACAGAATGCACTGATATCCAAAATTCAGTTTATTCACATATTTTCTGATATAGAAAGTAAAGTAACGTTTATAATTTTGAATAAATAAGAATTGAATTTGATAAAAATTATAATGCTAAATAATAACAAGAAATTATATGTTTCTAGTAAGGACAAAAATATATATTAAGTAGCACTAAAATTATAAATGGTAAAAAAAGAAACAGACGCCAAAAAATGTGAAAATAAAATTTCTACAAAAACAGAAACTAGTATTGAAAGCCATAAAAAATTTTAATTATCATTTTCCATGCTTTTTATTCGGAAACTTTGTCGATATTTTTTTTATAATACAACTATAGTACTACCTCATTTTCAATGAATAATAGTGAAAGCTCATTTAAATGTGGTTGATTCATTATATCTCCTAAATAGTCTTTGACGCATTTTAAAACCGAAAAGAATCTCTTTCCGCTTGCATTACAAATTGGCAGGGTGAGGAAAATTCTTAAAATTGTTTCCATGTTAGGAAATATTGATTGTAGGTCAACCACAATCAATTCACACATATTAGTTGAGTTTAAAATTTTTTCGTTTTTTTTGTGTGTATTTAATAAAATGATTTATTTTATCTTTTAAACAATGTAATTCAATATCATCACCATATTTTGTCGTTAAGTTTGTAATGCAAATGTCAACAGCTTTTTCTTCTAAGTTACCGTCAAAAATATTTGAAAATCATTTAAAATATTGTTATATATATAGTGCTCATTTGAGAAATTTCCGAAATAAGAGTATCACATATTATATTATGAGCATTTATTATGAATGATTGTTTTTCATCAAAGCAAGCATCCTCTTTCTTTTCATCAAAGTGGTAATTTCTCTTTCTTTTTCCAGTTTCTTTATATTTCTACTTTTCTACTTTCTTTCTTTATTTCCTACTATCAATAATTTGATTGGTTTCATTATCTTAGAAGTCCTAACTTCCAATATGAAATCCGGTAAGGATTTAATGAGATATGAGCACAATATAGCTATCGATTCAAGAAAATTTAAAATATAATAGAATGTTTAAAAAAACTACAGCTATAGTTATCATAGGAAAACTAATAAAAAGCAAGGAACTGTTATTTTGGCGACAATTTTAACACCGAGAAATTTGAAGGTTATAGTTATGAATTTAACAAATGGCAAACATAATTTTAAAATTTAAGAAAAGCTAATAAAGCTTTCATTTATAAAGTTTTAAATGATGTAATTGTGAAACACAATATTTAAAATAAATGCAAATTCATTATTGTGATATGTCTGTCCTGCTCTGTTTATTAAACTTATAACTAAAATAATCATTTTGAAAGATTCCAGGAAATTAACTTATTAAAAAGAGAAAGAATTAATACATATCAAATGTATGATTAATGAATATATATTTTATCGATTTATACCAAAATCATAGTAATTGTTTTAATAATAGTTTGGGGAAGAGTAAATTCTTGTTATTTCTGACAGTTACAATTGTTATTTTAGAAAAGAAATTATCACGACAAATATATTTATGACTGATTCGATATCCATTTGAAATTAAGTTGATATTCGTAATAAAAATGTTCACAATTTTTAAAACATTAAATTCGCTTTCCTATTTTATCATGAATATTTATTATTAATTTATTGGGTTGTTCAGAAAGTAGTTTCGTTATTTTTTTTTCTGGAAATGAAAGACAGTTTTCATATAATATACAAATAATTTATTAAGTTATATATTGGCCGTTCTGACACCTTTTGCTATCTTTCTGGTAGTAGCATCATTTCACGCTCATAAAATTTTTGGTCTTTGCTGCTAAAAAACGGATCGGGGTGGTTTTTGACCTCTTCATTTGAGGTGAAGGTTTTACCGTCTAAAACATTTAGCGGACCAGTTCGGGCACTGGCGTACTGTCAACACACTTTCTCCATACACATCGGTCCATTTCTTTCTGGCTTGAACAGCATTTTTACCCTTTCTGTAGTAAAACAGTAAGATTTGTCGAAAATGTTGCTTATCGCTCTCCATATTTAAAAGGGTACCATTCAAAAACTACTGAGTAGAATTAATTGGAATTTTTCACACACAAGCCTTGCTATAAGAGCTCTCAAAGCATATAAAAATTATACGGCTTAAATGTGAAGTTGGGTGCAAAAAAATACAATTAAATCCTCTGTCGGGAAAAAACGAAATTTCTTTCCGAACAACCCAATATGTTTTCAATTCTTCTTTAGAAATAGTTTAAAAAAATCATGTTTATATAAGAAAATAATTAATATAGCAGATATGAGTAAAATAATAAGATTTCTCTTATTATATTATTATAAACTCTTTCAAAGCAGTTTGAGTTTTAGCTATTCTTCACCGATTCGCATCGCCTTTGTTCTTATCGTTACAATTTTTATTCTTAATCTTTGTTCCTAAATCATTGTTCTTATTTCTGTCTTGAACAGCTGGCAACGGTTAGATATATTTCTCCAATGGGAATTAAACAGATAAATATATATAAAGACGCCACATTTTCAATGGGCATAAATTTAGGAAGATCAGCCTACATTAAACCCCTTTATCACAGATGTGGAGGCATCTTCAAATTACAAGACACTTCCAGCTCGTGTAAAAAGAAGAAAAGCTCACGTTGCCTCAGCTTCGTTAACTGTCGATGCTTCTGAACATAATTAAAAACATTTTATTCGCCGAGTGCGCACATTTTACTTAGGAGGACGAACACACAAGAGAGTTAGAACTATATATTTTTTCTAGCGTTCTATAGCATTGAATTAAAATTTTTAAAAAATAATTCAAATAAAGCAATAAATTTTAGTTTTAGCAAAATGTTTAAATATATAGTTTTTAAAAATATTTAGTCTTCCTTTCTAAATATGAGGTTTTTCTGAAAAATTCAACATGGTTTCAAAGTATTTAATGCTGGAAGAAATTAAAAAAAAACATATTTTCAACGATATAAAAAATTTATTTAAAGGGAAATCCCATTTTTTTTCGAGGAAGAAAATGTTCGTGTTAAATTACAGTCATTAAATTGACTGACAGTTATTAAATTTCCTGAAACAATCTATGATTTGAATATTGTAAATATTAACGCATACATATCACAAACTAATTATACACAACATGCATTTGATTATAACGCATGTAAAGAGACTAATACTTCAAAATTTCCGGAATTAATATGTAATTCGGTAGATTTAAATGCATGCCGAGTCCTTCCACCGAATCTAAATAGCATTAGCGGAATAAATAAAGAGGAAGTAAAAAAATTTCATAATCTAGTTTAGGGAGAAAAAAAATTGAATTTTAAAAAAAAGCACAGCAGAGAAAAGGGGCAAAATCAGAGACTTGAATTGTCAACTCTTTGGCTTTAATAAATGTTAGCATTCCCATAACTGAGTTCACTTTGATAAAAACTCAACTATTTAGCTCAGAGTATAAATACTATTTGCGTGATTTTTGTACCGAAAAAATAAAATTTTTGCAACCTTTTTTTTGTAATATATTTGAAAGCTATTGCATGAAGCGTATTTTTAATTGTTTTTTTTTCCTATTTTGGAAATAAATCCTAAAAATAATGTCTTCAGTTTCTTTTTTTTTTTTTTTCTTAAGTACGTTTTCAGAAAATTTCATCCGGGAGAATTCAAATATCCCTTATTCAAATATCCCTTAAATATATTCCTTATATAAAAATTAAATTAATTATTAAGGACTATAAATAATTCCTTATTACTATAAATTCCCATAATATTTCTTATTAAATTTCCCATAATTTTTTAGATAAAAATTCATAAATCTTTTCTTTTATTTAAAAATATTATATTAATAAGAAAATGGCAATCCATAAAATTAAATTATTATTTTTTGTTATCCAATACGTTAAATTTCTTAAAACAAAATAACACATATAGAAAACTATAGAATGAATTATCTATAAATCATTAGGAGATGACACTGAACAAATATTTATGATAACTGAGAAAAAACTATATTTTTAATTCTATAAAAGCAGTGTTTGTTTGTCTCGATACTTAAAAATGTGTAAATAAGCTGGCATCTTCAAAAATTCAGCAAAAAGAAAATTTCGTAAAAATAATATACTTTAATGGAAATGTAGAAAACAGGAAACGAAAATACACTGAAATCGCTACGAAATTTCATCTCCACGGCCTAAGGTCAAGAGTGAGGTCAATGTCACAACCTTTTATCGGTGCAGGAATGACATTAACGTTTCTTGTAAAATGGGCCTTTTTTCCCCTCTCCTTTATCTTATGTTAGAATTGTTTACTTCTGAGTCTGTTAGCCAACGAAAGGAAAAATGAACCTGAAAAACAAGTTTGAAATAAATCATAATCATCATTCTTAATTTGGATGTAATATTTCAAATTGATTCTTTATGAGCCAGCAAGACATTTTATGATAAATCTCCATGAATAGAAATATAATTCATGGAAAATTTTCAAGCTGATAATCCTGATTATGAAAAATCATTATATCAAAAATAAATCGTTTATATATATTGTTTTACAGTTTACAAATTGTCACACAAATCACAATGCATAAATGATTATTTGTTTATAATGATTGTTTTTATTTATATACTATGTTGCGATAAATACATTTAATTCGGAGATTATGTATACCTTTCGGTAATTACGAATAATCATTAATTGCTCTGTACTGTGATTGGCCATTTGTTTGTGATACTAAATGTCTGCTAGCTTTCTAGAAAGCAAATATTTCAAAACTATACCATAAATGAAATAAATAAACTTATAAAGAACTACAAAAAAATCGAAAATAAATATCTAAGAAAATGTGAAAGAAATCTTGAAAATGAACAATTTATTTACATAAAAAGCTGGTATTTCTTCAAATTAAATAAATGTCGAATAAATTGTCGGTGTTGTTTTAAACCGATATAAAAAATACAGTTTTACTTTTAATTCTAAAATTCTGAATATTTTGAAAGAAATTTTAATGCTTGATTAATTTTAACAGTACAAAAGTTACATAAAGTCTTTTGTGTACTATATATGAATAGATGTATTATAATCTTTAGTAAGATTTATTTAATGGTATATTTTTATAACACACGATTTCTATGAAAGTACAGTAAAAGTAATTAATATATTTTCATTATTAGCTTAAGATATTAGCCATAATGACATAAAAGAAAACAAAATAATTAAATTATGAATTCCATTTAAGCAGAATTAAAATTAAAGAGAAAAAACTGTGTGTTGTTTTCAAAAGTAAGGAAATTTAGATAAAAAATAAAGGAATAATGATAAAACAAATGCTGATCAGTTTTTGTCTGATGAAGTATAAGTAAAAAAAAATCATCTATTTCAGACATGGATAAAAATTTTAAACATTAATTGCAATATTTTATCTTCAGAGATTCAATTTTAAAACGCTCACAATAATTTTTTCCAAAGAAATTTCTAATTACTTTATTGAATATTTTTCTTTTTTTTCTGGAATATAAATATTCATAAACTTTAATAAAAAAAGTGACTTGAAGTATTTAATGATTTATTGTTTATGAATTTGTATCTCAGATAGAATTATAATCCTTAAAATTAAATTTATATCAGTCATCATAAAATTGATAATTATATCCAATAAATGATGAAGGTAAGATTATTTTATCTTCTGAATTCATTTAAAAATCTCAAATTAAATAATTTAGCGTACGTAGTAATATTTTTCATTTTCTATATATTAACAAAATTAAGAACCATTAGTCAGAAAAAAAATTTTAAGAACGGAGAAACAATATTGTTGCCATAGAATATTTAATGATAATGGATCGCAGTATTCTAAGAACTATTTTTAGCTGAACTCGTCATTAACCATTTAGAGAAAGTTAAAAAAATTGTAAGCACAATTTTCTTTCAGTTTATTCTTTCTGATTTGCATTATTAAAAATACAAAAAAGATCCCAATATATTGAATAATTTCCGAATTGAATCACTTTTTATTTTTATATCGTAAAAATTGTGTTATAAATATTTTATATTGACGTCATAATTTCCCATATGTAAGGATGCTAGTGTTATGAAATAATTTTTTTAATATATTTTTACGATCGACTATGATTTTTGAATGGAATTCTCACAGATGACTGGTTTTATTTCTATTTAAATATTCAAGCCAGAAACCTTCAAACAATTAGTCAATAAGAATATGAATGAAGGAAGGTTTAATAGTTGCCAGCCAGAAATAGCTTCAAAGAGAAATTGAACTGAAAGAATTCACTTCTGTTTCAATTTCTTAATTCCAGCATGATTAAAATTTAGCATGTTCAGCTTCTTTCTGATACGTTAAAATTCAATAAAAAAACTAGAGCTTTTGAGGAAAGGACAAAGGAAGCAAGACGTTTCGAAAAAGGTAGCGCTCTTAATACGAAGGCGATGAAATTCATAAAAGGACGTCTTCATGAGAATTCTTTTCATAACGACGAGAGGAGATAAATGTAAGGAGATTTTAAAGAGAAATTTTCTATTTATCCGTAAAGGAGCTTGCGACAGAGAATTATTTGTCTTATTCGGGTAAATAACAAAAGATTCGATTGAATACATGCATTTTTTCATTATATTTGGCTGTGGATAAAGGTGCCTGTAATAAACTGAAGTTAGTGGACGTGTTTAATAATAATAATTATATATATATATATATATATATAAATTATGCACCTGAAAATTGTTTGGATGATCATTGTGAAAAAATAAAATACTATTCTTAACAAATAAAAAAGTATATTACTAAAACAAAATTACTAAAACAAATAGATATAAACTATATAATTAAAACAAAATAGATATAATTTAAATTAATTTGTAATATGTTTTAGACTGAGTAAAAATGGTATCCGAATTATTTGATGAGTCATTATATGAACGGAGTCAGAAAAAATTCATCTCTCTTTACATTTTTTAACAATTGAATCTTAGTCATATCAAGGATTAAGTGCATAGAAAAAAAAATGCATTTAGTATCATTCCAAAATATCTATGTGTATAAATGAAATAACCACATATTACAGGTATACATGTATATTTTTATTGGAAATTTAAAATGCATATAAATGTAAAATATTCATAAGATCTTGTTCCTAGGATTTCATTTTTAATTAGTTAATACTTTAAAGTTTTATGACACGCGTTAAATTAAGAATCACTTATCGTAATGAATTATTAAAACAATTCAACCTAGAGAAGAAAATATGTTAGCTTCCCTATTAATCTATAATATCTTGAGATATATATATTTTCTTAGAAATGAGAAAAATAAAATAAAGGTAAAAGAAAATGGTTATTTTATTGTGTTTAGAATGAAAAAATTGTGTAAAGTTCTTGACCGTTGTTTACGCTTTGTTTTGAAGATTTCGTTAGGAACTTGTGAAATATTTTAATAGTATCACCAGAAAATCGAAAGAAATTATCCAAATTGTCTTGCTTAGGATAAGATCATGAAAAAATTTCCTTCTATGATTTTTTTGAAATATTTTGAAGTAATAACAATCATAACAAAGCCAAAAGTTCCTTCACTAAAAATTATAAATGAAGTGGTTCAAATAAAAGCAAACGGAACGGGTTTTTTACACTCCTAAAACTTTCTCCATTTTACATTCTTGAGTGAATATTGTTTAATCAATCCTTTAGCAATTGTTACAACAATTTTTCTTTATTCAGTTTGCTGATATAAACGACTCATTCGGAAGCAGCTACACATACATTTAGGGATGGACTTCACAAATTTACATCCCTCTGAGACAAATCGAGAAGAAAGATACTTGAGCTTTCTAAAATCCCCACAACACCAGAAGAAAAAGTTTTGGTATACGAAATTAGATTTACCGTATACCAGCACCACATGACAGATGTTTAGTGATACCAAATCTCGAATTTACAGCTCGGCTTCCGAATCGAGACCTTACACGACCGCTGAAGAGCTTCCCAGTATAAGAGTTTTCTATTTCTCATAGTATCGGATCTTTATTATCTTTGTGAACTAGTGAAATCATTTTGCTTTGTTATTCACAATCATTCACTAATGCTGTTTGTTCTCGGATTCTAAGAGCCTCCGTGCTTTTACGCAAGCGTCAGAATCCATTTATTTAGTCATAATAGGAGTGAGAGGAAAGATGAAAATATGAGATATTTACATTTAACAATGAAATGGATAACTCAGATTATTCATAGACTCGTATATAGTTGTAACAAATACTGATTTGCAATGAAACACTTTAGAGAAATTTTTATTTTCTTTAAGGGACCTAAAAATTAAATTATGATAAATTGAAGAAGAATTCTGATCTTAAAATATGATAACCCCATTTCTATACAAAATAATAATTTTTTTAAAATTATATTACAGTATTTTTTTATTTTGTATTGAAATTTTGATAACATTTTGAGATAAACTTTGGGAGATAACTTCAGTCATATTTATTGCTATTTTATAAAATATTTTTGTGCCACTCCTGGAAATTTTCTTTGTTTCCTGAATTAGTCATAATATAAGCAATCAATACACAATTTTGAAATAAAAAAATTAAATTTTCAAATTAACTAGTTCTGAAATTCACATACACGGGCAAAAAATATGAACCAAGAAATATCTCTGAGGCGGAAATTAAAGTAAAAAAAATCACGAAGAATTCTGGAAATGCGTTTCCTTTGCCAGTCTCACCATTTAGCGAGGTAGAATCATTGAAAAAAGTAGACTCTGGGTACTGAAATGATTGAAATATTTGAAAGAGGCTAATATCAATTATTTAGTAACTCGATATTTTCCGGAAAATATTTAACTGTTTTACCTGATCCCTGAAATAATGGAACGCCAAAACATCAAACTTCATACATTGATGTATACTTTGTATCGTCCTTTATCGTATTCGAAACATGAGCATTCGAACTTGGGATTACTTCCCTAGAATTTTAGGAAACTATAAGACTGAATGTGAAGAATATGCACATATTCGAACCAAATCATTTGAAGTTGTTAAATTTGATGGTAGCGAAATGAAAATATGTTTTACATTTGTATATGTCAGAAATATTTGTAATATCAAGGACAATAAATGCGTTTACTTAGTTCTCATTAATTGAATCCGTAAAATGAATATCATTTTTTAACAGGCTGATTTGACAATTATAAAAATTCTAAATTTAATATTTTCATTGCTTAATACATGCATTTATTTCCTGTAAATACAAAGAAACAAATTCCCATATTTGAAGTTTGACATGAGAAGTTCCTTTATACCATGATTCATATTATCTCATTTTATTAAGAAGTGAGTGACATAATATTTCCCATTAATCATGTATTATCCTAGACCATTCTTTAATTATCAGTTTTATTATTTAATTCTGCATTTCCAGAGATGCAAAATGCAAGGATAACTCATGACACTTAATTATTTCAAAGGGCGATTCATTTTCCCTCAACGCAAAATTAATTTTTTTCCATGACAAAAACTGAGGCATCATTTTCTTCTTTCTTCTCCATAGAACTTTTTTTGCGAGAAGAAATATTAATACTATTTAAATATTCTTTTTAATCTTCAATTAACGAAATTACTTGTATTTTTAAGTAGTCTTAAATATTTTATAGTTCAGCAACACTAATTCTTAAAATGTGAAGCTGATGGATAACAAGTGTTTCAAAATTTGAAATGACCATACAAAATGTTGTCAAAATCTACTTGAAAATCACAGGTACAAAACAAACAAAAACTTCTCCTAAGTACAGGGTTAGCAAGAAATAAGTTACCCACTTCAAAGCGCCTGAAATGCTTTCCATTTGTCCAAATAAGATAAAATTTTAACTACAGTTTATTCAGATGATCAGCTTTACAAATATTAATTAAAAATAGTACAAAAACTCACCAATAGATGTAACTGTAATACAAATGGCATTCATTTGAATATATTGAAAATGCGAAACAAAATTTCCATTACAGCACATGCCTATTACCATTTTTCTTTGGATAAAAAAAAGTAGGATTCTGCTCGAACCTTTGTTTCTTCTCTGTTCGTCATGCTTGCATTGCAAAAAAAGCGCTATTGGTGAAATTGTTCCTCTGAATTGGGTAACGTATTTCTCGCTAACCCTGTACAAAAAAGTCCTGTTGTA
>JAPMOR010042177.1:32183-54832 GCA_026543865.1 Argiope aurantia | reverse complement strand
ATATATATATATATATATATATACACATAAATTTATATTAAGTCACATGATTGAGGTACCATAAAATATTATGCCATTTTTTTTAACCTATTGGTTAATTGAAATTTATCTATTTCTAAAAGGAAACAGATGAAATATTTAATAATTGAATAATTAATAATTACATCTAAAATATTTAATAATTGTATCCATCTATTTTAGCTCATACGTCTAAGAAATAGTTAAACTTCTTATATGATGAGAAATAGTTCAAAAATGCAAAGATAGAATCTTTAATATTGAAACACATAACTCAAAATGCAGTAAAAGAAATAAGTCTAGACTCAATTATCTTTTCAAGTTATTGAAGAAAATTATTCGCTGGAAATTGCAAAAAATTCAAACAAATATTTGAATAATAATAGAAATATAATGTTTGATTATATAATTAGAAAATAGAGTCAAAAAATAAAACGCCATCTAAAAGTAAAAAACAGGAATAGGGTTTAACATTTTTTAACCAATTTTGGCATTTTTAATGCACCGATTTCAAATAAAATAACAGTCTTTCATCATACACTTTATTTTTTTTAATTCTTTGTAGTTTAAGAAAAATTTGAAATTTTACAGAAATTCATTTAAAGAATTCCTTAATCAAATGAATTGAATGGAACGAAAAATAAATATAATAAAAATATGTGATTGAATAGAAAATGTACCAGTGTTTTGAGAGCATAAAGTACATCAACAGCAAATTTGAGTGGACTTACAATTTCCTCCTTAGACTCCACGCATGACACGGATCAGATAACTAATTGATGTTCCTATTCGAAAATTTATTAGTATAATTGCCACTGAAATTGTATTTGACTAGTTAATATCATACCTAAAAGAGTCCTTGTTTATAGAATGTTCACTTCTCTAATTTAATTTTTATCACTCTGTGTTTAGGGAAATATTTACAGTTCTCAAATTACTAATTTGTATCACACATAGTGTAAACTACTATGTTCTATTAAACGTTATAGGTAAAACACTATATCCCATAAAACGTTATAAATCCTAGTGTAAAACAAGATCTTTGATTTATATACTGTTTGTAAGTCTAAAAGAAGTCCCAGAAGTTAAAATTGAAGCAGGAATTAAGTTGTGAAACTAGAAGTTCTTTACATTTTTTTTTTCAAATCACTGAAAGAAATGTGAACCTTTTCTATTCTTCTTTGGTTTATAAATTCTTATCTTTCGTACTAGCAATAAGCAATGACATCAAACATAAACTGTGAGGTTATAACAGAGAAATAAAACATCTTAATTGTGATCTAAAAAGAAAAACGGATTAGTTTAAAGAATAGTTAGTTAATGATTAGTTAGTGCAATTCTTATATCTTTGCATATTTGATTCTGAATCATCCTTTACTGATGGGAAATATTCTTCTTATCATGTGTTGAACACACATACACACACACACACACACACACACACACACACACACGCACACACATATGAAATATATGAAATAAAATGAATATATGAAATATATATGAAATAAAATGAATAAAATGTATGTAGAGGGAAATTGTGATGGATGCAAATTCAAAATCCTTTCTTTTACATCTCCGACAAAATATTAATATTGATGATGGAAGGAAGGAAGGAAATGCATATGACCAAATTTATATTGATGATAAATTTGATCTAAAAACTATATATTTCAGCAAATGGATGCTAAAATCTGCATTAAAAGAATGTGATATCTCTCAATTTAAATTTAATCGCAAAAATTGCATATATATTTCTTGACGTTTTCATTTTGCTGTTCGTGTGTTTCTAATCTAGCAAATTTTTCTCTAGTGCTCAAATATTTCATCGACGAAAGTTTTGTTATTTTCCTCAACCTGGCGTTTGAAGTTTGATCGATTAACCAAAACTTTTGAAAAAAAAAAGAGTTGCATGCTTTTGGTTTCTAAATTCAAAATTCCAAACACGTGAGCTTCGAAAAATTCCAGAAAAAGAAAAGTAGCGACCACCGACACAGAGAAACATTGATCCTGAGTAGAAACTGAAAGAGTATAATGCGTTTAAAGGGTAGAGTGCTAGAAGTCGCCGTTTTTAAGTTCAAAGAGGTGAAAGTGTCAAGAATAAACTATTGACTCGGCCCCGATCTTGTATTCTCGGCAAAATCGATCTCAAGCATTGGTTTTAAAATAAGGAATAGGATTGAAAGAGATCATTTTAAAATCTTGATTTGTTGCGAAATGTAGAAGATGTTGATGTAGAAATCAATGAATATATTGAATACATGTTACTGGCAAACTGAGTTAAGTTATCTTTTCACTAAGGAAATAATACAAATTTTTGTAATTCTATTTAGTTGCAAAATGCACATAGGTATAATTTTTTCTCAAATAAATAACTAAAACTTGTTTTCCTCCAGATATCACTAATGAAATAATACAAAATGGCTTTAAGGCTCATATATATATATATATATATATACAGGGTGTTTCAGTGAACCGTTTCAGAACTGTCTGACCAAGCAGGCCAACACACGGGACACCCACGTCCGATCCACCGTTGACTCGACTTATCACATCTTGATTTTTATTTCTGGGGTCATATGAAATCGCTAGTTTATGACACCCCGGTTGACACTGCTGAGGAGCTCGTTGCAAGAATCACAGTAGTTGCCGGAGAGATTCGAGATATGCCTGGAGTATTCCAGAATGTTCGGATGTCCATGCGTCGGAGATGTGAGGCGCGCATTGTAGTCCGTGGAAGAAATTTCGAACACTTACTTTAATCCACGTACCTTTTGCTTTTTTTCATGTATTACTAAAACGATTTCTCATTTACGGTCTCTTTTCCTTATGGTGTTTCTGTGTGCAACACCGCTTCAGGAAAGCATTTCCGACCCCACATTGCTATATGATTTCGAGTTGTCAGGATGTACCCTACCCCTCATAGAAGTTCTGAAAAGGTTCACTGAAACACGCTGTGTGTGTATATATATAAGAGTTAAAAAGTTTTAAAAGATTTAATCTCCGGGTTGAGAGGCAATTCGATGTCCTTGATTCCGTGTCCTTGATGCCATGCATCAAAGAGGGTTCCGTATTGGTGCGGCCACCCACGCTTGTCTCCGATGGGGAAGCTCTTTCGGCTACGTCGTTCCATGACGAAGTTCCATACCAACCGTTGCAATATCTCCTGCATTCCGTCATGTTACCGTGCCCTACCAGTGACCTCATCCGACGTTCCAGCTCTCCGACGTGTTTGTGCTCCATTTCCTCTTATGTCTGTTCTCCTTAATTTCAAAAAGTTCCAACTCCTAGTGTGTCATGATTCATCAAAAAGTTATTAGTGTTAAAAAAGGCCTCCATCAACTGACTCAACGGATGAAATTCAAGATTTATATTTCGACGATTTGATTTTGTTTTGAATTGCATTTTTCTACTATAATATTATTGGAAATAATCTTTTTTATATTATTATTTAAAAATTATGCATACAAACCATTTGAAGGAAAAAAAAATAAAATACCAAGATTATTTTATACTTAATAATTAATGGCACATGATAATTAGACTAAGGTAGGAAATACCTCAGGGTAAATTATTACACCCTGACAGTTATTAAGCTACCCTCTATTATCACTGTGTCCAAATACTGGTTTTTACAAAAGGCAAATGATTTTTTTTCCTTCAATTACTCAACTATTTTTTATATTACATTTCTTCCCTCTCCCCAAATATTGTAACAGTATTTTGAGTCTTCAGTTTTTCAGTTTCCTGCATTCATTCGCAAGTGTTTTGTTTGAGATCTTTGAATTTTGCAATTATTATTATTTCCAAATGATTTATTTGAAATACATGAATCTTGCATTTATTTACATTTTCAAAAATTTTATATGAAACCCTTCAATTTTACACACACACACATATATATGTATATGTACAAAAGTTAATAGGAATAAGGAAAAGTTAATAGTTAATAGGAAAATAAAAAAAAATTATTTGTTTTTTTTTAATTTTCCTATTAATATCAATTCATCTGTGTTTTAGAAGTTGCTGCATTTGCGCTCACTAAATACTATGAAGTTTTTCCTGTTCTTTTTTATGTTTTAGTTTGAATAAGAAATAATTCCTAAACTATTTCGCTTCGTTTTCATTTTGGTTTCGTTTTCAACATATTTCTTACTTTAGATGGGTTTTTTTTTTTTTTTTTTTTTTTTTTTTTTTTTTTCACAATATATATATATATATATATATTGTGTCACCAAAGAAAGTGGCGAACAAGACTATGTGGATATAATAATTTGTTTCAGATTGATATAATATCATCCAATTTAAAATGAAGGAAGTTTAAGATATTATCACTTGTTAACTAATAATGTTTTTTTGTGTCAGTTTTGTGTACTACATACTTTTGCGTATCTGATGCAAAGTATCAGGTTTAAACAGTACTACCCAATCCTAATCTACGCTGGCATAATGATATGTCTTCTGTAATCAGTATTTGGCAGTGTGGTTAAAATTAGAATGTATTCTGATTTGAATTCTTTGTTGCCAGAAAAAAATTACCATCTTAGAAATAAAGATATTTTAAAATTAAATTGGAGGTACTTTTGCATCAATTTACACCATTATGCTATTGAGCTACTTTTATATATAAAATTTCACTTGGAGAAAATTATTTTATTGATGGTATCTCATTTGTAATTATATATATATATTTCTTATTAGTAGATCTTCTATAATAAAATTAATGCATTTTGCCATATATATCATTTGGATACATCGTTTCTTTCTTAAAGCTTGGAAGTTCAGAAAGTAATTTAAGTACATTCATTCCGGTAAATTAATTCGATTTAATACAAGATATTATCGATATCCTGTATTCCAAGCAATATCGTGAAGATATCACAACTAGGCTATTGGGCATTTTGTGCTGATAAGTAAGATACTCCTTTAATTAAAAATTATATCAGGTAAGATAATATTTTAAAATATTGTTTTTATTATTATTTAAAATAATGAATATAGTAAAATATGTATATTTTAGATTATTGATACGTCATTACGTTTAATATTTTCTTATTTTAAATGCATCACAGGCGCCAGCAATTTAAAAGCATTTTGCATATATATGTTTATGACAACAGTTTTCAAGATCAAATGTGCAAGACATTAAATTCAAGAAAACATGGGATAAATAAGGTAAGCCTACAATATTATTTTAAGAATTGACGTAAGGAATGAAAAACGTCCTTGTAATTCAAAAGAAAAAGGTGATTTTTCGAAAGAAGAAAAAGCGCTGTTGTCAGCAAAACAATAATATTTATTTATTCTCCTTTTTTTTAGCGAATTGCAAAATTTCCACCATTCACGCAATGCTACATAATGCTTTTCAAAGAGAGTATTGAAACTCTCTATTGAAATGTGTTCATGAAAAATGTATGGGTTGAAAAAACAATTTTCTCTCTTGCCATTCATTTTCTCACATGAGTAACAGTAAGAAAAAAAATCTTATTCTTTGAATTCCTTATTATTAGTTTTCAATGTATCTGCTTTCTACCTTCCAATGCAGACGAAAACTAAAAACTGACGCTTTGACACACTTCGGAAAGAGAAAACATTTTTTTCAATAATATTTTTCTTATTAAAAATAAAATGATGCTGCACAGAGTTCCGTTTTAAAACAAAAAGCTGTATTTGTTTTTCTTCAGCCGAAAAATTAATTATTATCTACACGATTAATTAGAAAGCTGGTTTGTTTGGTAATATTTTCTATACCGCAAGCATTCAAGTAATACTGCAAGTAATAATCTCAAATCCAATAATATATTTTAGACTGTTATTTAAATCAAATTAATAGTTGCAAAGAAACTTGATTCACAAAAGTTTCTAGGGACCTGATTAGTTTGGTACTTTAGCCTTACATTTCGGTACTTCAAGATCTCTCGTTTCCAATGCTTATTTGAATCCGACCAAAGTTCATCTGTTTTCCCTGGATTGGTATTTCGAAAGCACGGAAAATATTGTAAGATGAAAATCTGGAGAAGTATTTCAGGCTTATGAGTTAATCTTTGTCTTTAAATAACAATAAAAAAATTACGAGATTTCAACAATGCAGAGTCTCTTCTTTAATTTGTAGAGGAATGTTAATGTAGTTAAACATAGTAGTTATGCTTATGAAATATGTTGCTGTTTTATGAGTGAAGGAATAGAATAAATAGATTAATGAAACGACCAGGAATCAAAAAAGGAAATGAATATCTAACCATTTCCTAAAAGACAATATGTAAGTAGCAATAGAAACTTGTAATGTGATTTTATGAATAATTTTTTTTACAATCATAATGCTATCTTAAGAATAGAATCGATTCTCTTTGGTAGACCAAATTTGTAAGATAACTAGGAATCCTATTGATAGTTATGCTGTTCAAGATCAAAGTTTTAGAGTTTTAAATGGAGACAAGTTTATATCTTGTTTATTAGTTAATGTATCGTTTTAAAAGAATTCTTAAGTTTTAATCTAGCTATAGTCTATGTATTAATTAGAATTGTGGTTAAATAATGAAAGGAAATCAAACATTTGGGATTTGATTTTTATTATACTGATGAAAATAGAATGCCAAGAAAAATATATTTAACAAAATAATTATGTTTATTTTAAAAAGTAAGAAGGAAAAGGAAACAAAATGAAACTTCCACAATGTTGTGTTTAAATCAAGATTAATGATAAATCAAATGAGGAACACGTACAGCTTCTAGAAACCTACTATCAATCTCGATGTTGGCAACGAATCATACTGTTTCTTTTTTTTCATTCAACAGACCTTCGGTTTTGGTTTTCAGCTATTAAATCTGAAAATGGTCCCCGGAACGCCTTAAGGAAGTACACTTAAGGAAGCACTTCATATACTGTACATTGCAAACCCCTAAAATGAACAACAATTTCTTTCCCGATGACGCAATAACCTCAACTAATGGAAGAGAGATAAAATAAACCGCGATAAAGTTTCAACAGGAACACTTCCATGGTGATATATCATTTGACGCGTCTTATTATTACTAACAATTCTTACGGTTATGCTCCGTAATGGAATCAAGAAAGAATTACAAACCCTTACTTTCTTTAGAAACAATCTTTCCTGGGGTAGATAATTTATGTTTCTTACCTTGATTCTCAATAGCAAACTTACTTTTCAAAAATCATGCCAAATGTAGTATCGATTAATTCTATTAATGTGCATCTATGAATTCGATTAATAGTGGTGAATTCTTAATAAATTCACCCTTTCACTAAAACGCAAACACATTTTTATCCCTCCAAGGCCTACTTTTTTTCTCTCTCGGGCATTGCTGCTAAAACATCTTCACAGATTCTCCATGGTTCATATGCAACGACGTTCAATATTTAAAAACACCAAAAATGAAAAATACCAGATATTAACGGATCTTGTAGGGAATTTTTCAACCAACTAATCAATAGTGAAAACGATACCATCAAAGATCAAATCAACAACATCACAACTAACAGCACAGGAAAAAACATTCATTTCCATACGCTATTACTACATGGAGTTTTTCCCTTAAATCACTTTAAAACTTTCTCAATATTTATGCTTCACTTTACCTGCATCTAAATCAGCATCATAGCTAGCTACATAATTGTTTGCTTCTTACTACTTCACCGTTGGAACTTGTACAAAATGAATGTGATGATTTTCTTACAATCATTCTAAGCAGAAGTTGTCTGGCACTGAAACAACAAAATGCCCAATAAGGAAGGTAATAAATCCCCTTTCCACATGCGTTTAATCATATTTGAAAAATGAATTGATATAATTTATTTGATAGAAGTTTTATTTCTTCTTATTTCATAACTTTTTTTAAAAAAATTCTTATTCTTTATACGAAAGAAAATATTGGTGCTTCAATCTATTAACTTGCATACAGCATTGAAAGTTTTCAATGATTTCTCCTTTTGAAATTCCTCTATGTTAAGCGATGTAAAATTATTATGATAGATAATTGCCAGAAGTTCAATAATTTAACCAATATATTAGAGCAAAAATAATTTGTATGTTATATGTTATTTTTAACATATTTTTATAAATACATAAATTTTAATAAAATAATCTGATTAAAAGTACATGACTTACCATTTCATGCACAAAAAATTATTATTCTATTTTTAAAATAATATTATTCTTTTTCCAGCAAAAAAAAGCTCAATTAATAATAAATATACATTCAAAGAATTAAATATTATAAGCGTGTTTTAAGAATATATTTTAAAAAAATTCTAAAAGAAAGAAGATACATTTCATTTATTAAAAAATGCTTCAGAGTAATAAAATCACTTATTAATTTAAAAATAAGTTAAAATTAGGCGACGAAGATAATTTAAATGTTTGTAAAAAGATAACTGAAAAAAAAATCATTGAGTCTTCTTTTCAATGAAGCAAAAGTAGAAGCTCTAATTTCTTCAACAGGAATTTTTGATAATTCTTTAAATCTAAAAGCATTTTTCAAGATATTTTTTATGTTCCTTAACAAACATTAGCGCTTATGCAAAAACTATAATTAATTACCAATCATGGAGATAAATAATTGGCGTTTTAATCTCATTAAAAGTAATAAAAACCCACAATTTCTTTAGTTCAACATAACGGCCTAATAAGAAAGAGAGAAAAAAATCAAAAATAATTCGGGTTCAAGAAAGAAATAAAGCAAACATTTTCTTCGATAGCTTCTACTTCAAATATATATATTTTAGGTTTAAATTTATTTCTGCAACACCTATCTTTTAGCGACTTACTTTTGAGTTTCATTCTCATTATTTCATCATATACGGGCAAAAGTAACAATCCTTCTTTTGACTGCATATCTGTATAATGTCTTATTATATAATTAAATAAAAACTTAATGCGTCCAAATATTAAGAATTACTTAGAGTTACTTACATTTCGCGATGAAACTTTTAAAAGAATTTTTGAAGGGAATGAGACATAATCTTACAAATATCTTGCATAAAAACATTTTATGCATTCGTCCTATAACTTTTTTGTTAAAATCGTATTAAACTTTCGCATAAAATGTAATATTTAAGCACAATTGAGAAATAATGTGTTCATTACATTCATAACGTGTATAATTTCTGTTGAACATGCAGGAATAATCGATATTCATCTATTTGGAATGATTGACTTTTGAATAAAGCAACTGTTGGGGAATTTATTTTAAAATTTAATTTTAAATTATTTGAATTGGCAAGTTTGATTTTCATATCTACTGAAAAATTTAATTCTAATTTTAACTCTGAATTTAATCTTCTTTTCTATTCTCTGATCTAATTTTATACAAAAATTAATGCCTCTGTGTTTATTTAAGGATCAGTAAATTTACTGTATTATATCATAGACGAACTGAAAATGTAGGAATACTTTATTCATATTTTAAGCAGATTTAATTTGAATAAATGTTTCAGCATATATTACATTTACAATTTAATGTATAAGTAAGCTCGCTTGACTTTATTTAATTCGTTTAAGTTATGAGAACTCTGTGTGTTTCAAAGTAGTTCACATTAATTAATAACAATTTTTATTGATGTAAATAAAAGATATTTATTTATAAACATTCATTAAAATAGACAAAACTTCAATAATGCATATAAACTTAACATGGAATCTCTCATTTTATTCAAGAATAAAAAGAAGAGAAGGAAATATGATTTTAATTCTCATAGCTAAAAAGTCAGTTTTAAAGCTGATATGTTTTTGCTAAAGATTAAATATAGGTAGCCCTATTTAAAATTGCCATATACCCTATCGAATCTCATCTCATAAGAATGAAATAAAAGATTCAATTGTTTGCAGTTTCATGTAAATCAGAGCTTACTTGTATATAAAATATATTCTTTTAGAATACTGAATCTCAAAATATTAAGAGTTTTTTTTTTCCATGTCATGAGCGAAATGAGTTGTTATTTCTGCTACAATATAATCCCATTTTATATTCGTCGGTCTCAGGAATTTGAAACAAGTGAAATGTGAAATAAAAATCATAAGTCGTTTTTATTTTTTCCAATTTGACATATTTTGTCACGTACATTTCGCAAAACTGTTTAGGAAACAGGAAAGTGGCGTGCTGCGTTTTGTTATTTCCTTTCCTTTATAGCTTGAAATTTATCCCAAAGGAAAATTCGGTGGATGAATGTATTTGGAAATATTTGTTTCCAATCTGAAAGAAATAAAATATGCATTGTTTTCCATGGAGGAAATGAAATTCAGGAAAATTGATATTTTTTTCGATTCTCTTTCGGCTTATGTTTCCCGGGGGAGTTTTATACTTCTTTATAGATGCAATGTGTCTTGCATAATAAAGCATTCGATATATGACTTTTAAGACATTTATTCAAATTCAGATTCAATGATGAATGCATATATATTATCAATCCACAAAAGTTGAAGTCCCATCGTACATTATGACTAATTATGTGGATTGATTAGTAGTACATAAAGTAGTTGTCACCTCATATCTTAATAATTAGAAATGCAAACTATATAAAATGCGTATGGATATATAGCTGGCATGTTCTGGCATAACCACATCTTGAGATGGCTACATTTTTTCAGTGAATTAAGAATGTATTTTGAAAATATTTGTTCCCATTGATGTGGCATTAATTTTCTTTTACATATTATAACGCACATACATATATACATATATAACAAAAAATAACACTTCCAATGTCAGAAAAAAATAATTTTCTTAATACTAGTTTAGGTCAGTTTGACGGCTGTGTAAGGTCTCGGCTTCGAAATTGGAGGGTTTCAGGTTCGGGATCCGATTCCACAACCAAACCGTTGTATAAACGTTAAATCCATTGGGGGCAAACGTCCTCCCATTGGCGTTGTAGAAGCTTCGAAGGTGAGAGGTGGTTGATGACAGCTCAGGTATCCTCCTCGTCATCTGTTCGCTATTCAAAACTAAGAGGTCAGTCCAAATTAACCCTAGTATTGCTTTAAAACGGGACGTTAACGTAGCTAAGTTAAACCTTTACACTACTGTGGCACTAATTTTCTTTTACATATTATAATGCAAAACACAAAATAACACTTTCATTCTGAGGAAAAAATATGTTTTTCTTAATTATATTTCATTTCAATTCGAAACATTTTTTTATTCTTTTGTCGAAGAAATTATTTTAAATAGCATTTTTTTTTTTATTTGAGTGAAGCATATAAACAAATGTTTTATCCTATTTTTATGGCAGATTCAAAATGTTTTAAATAAAGTTACCCTGTGTTTTATGAACAATCTATTCAATATTATTAAAGTTATTTATTCTTTTCTCTACAGGTCTGATACCATGAATTTAGATATTGCAAATAGATGTATGTAGCTATTCATTTCACCGATCTTATTAATATATTTACAAGATTTTATAAACAATATTTAAAAAGTTTAAATGATTCGCAACACAAAATCTTTCTTTATGATGTTCAAACGAACTGTGGAGAAACGATTTATTACATATAACAAATATAAAAACAGGAATCTACACAGCTATAAATAATCTATGAACTTTCCAAGAGAATCATTTCTCGAAGCGAGTTGATTAAGTTAAAGAGAACGCAATGCTGTAAAACTGGAAATTTCGAGAACAAGTTCCATTTCGCACTTCGATAAGGTATGACAACGGAATCAATCTCCAGTTAGAAGCTCGAACTGAGCGGCGCCAAGAGAACAGAGTGAGGGCTAAAAGCTTGTCGAAGACAGGGAATATCAGAGTGATGTATCACCTGTCGACTGCCCTTCTGAAGATTGGTAATTAATCAGCCGAAAACTTAATTCTTAAATATTAAGGTTTCTATACATAGATTATTTTTTCGATGATCTTTATGATTTCTTTAGCTCTTACCTAATTTTCAGAAGGGCATGACAAGATACATCTTATTAGTACATGATTAATGATTATATATATATATATATATATATATATATATATATGTACATATATACACACACTACATAGAAGAATTTCCAAAATTTCGGAAAAAAAGTATGTGGAATATCTTGCGGTTTTTAATACCAAAATACTTATTATTTCTATAAGAAAAATTTTTGTGAATAGAATAATATTCTATAAATCATGATGGGATATTGTCTCTTCTTTAATAAAGTGAATATTGTTCTAAATTAAACATGGAAGTATAGTTCATTCGGAATGTAGCGTTCGTGTTGCATTTTTTATCTCTAATGGATGATAATGGTCATATCATCTTATGATGAATTTAATGTCGTATATTAATTCATTTATTTGAATTTTGATAATTATTTTATTGATGATGATTGTTGTATATGTATTGAAACTAAGTGATCAGCAGAATCTACCTATCGATAAATTGAATTTAAGGATATATTAATGAATTTCTATTGAATTTTTCAAGAATCAATATAAACAATTTGTATTCTTTACTTATCATCAAATAATTTATATTCTTTACTAATTATAAATTAAATTATATTTTTTACTAATCATCAATTAATATATATTATTTATAATCAAGCAAAAATGATGACATTTTACCATTAAAAAAGTTGTTACAAATACACTGTGTTTTAAATCAATAGTTCTATTTAAATAATGATTAGAAAATCTTAGGCGAAAATCCTAATCTTATTTATTTCATATTTTCAGATTTATTCATGATAGTTTAAATATTCAGTATTAACATAATTTAATTAACCTCCTAAAATTGCCTCAAATAGTTATTTATGAAAAAAAATTGTTTGAAATTAAATCCCATTAATTTTTTTTCTAATATTACTCCGCTTTCCAGAGAAAATAAAATAATAATAATAATAATAATAAAGAGAGAGAGAGAGAAATGCACATTATGGTTTATTAAAAATTATACTGAATTTCATAAACGAGTGAATTATTAATAACTAATTCTCAGATATGTCATTTAAAAAAATGTAATTTAATCTAAAGAAAGCAAAATAATAAATAATAACTCTTTATTCCCTTTTCGCATAACTATACAGCTAATTGTTTTCTATTCGTTTTTATAAGCACATTCAAAGGAAATATGCTTCTATACAAATGGATTTTACTGCAAATTATAGTAAAATCGTTTGAAAATCCGTTACATTAAATTTATTTATTTATAAATATAAATGTGGACCTTTATTTTATCTTCTTTTCTAAATTACACAGACCATGTGAGTCCTTGTAATGAAGATACGTTAATAAATTAACAACTTAGAAGTATCGATGATTTCTGTATGAATAACATCAAAATCACTGATGTTATAATTCATTAACATGTAACAGTAACTGGAGATACTTAATAAAAATTCAAACGTTTAAGAGAGCAACAGACATAAAACTAAATGATTTTATACTATCATTATAAAATATTTCTTACTTATTTCGTCTTACTTAGGGAATAAATCTACGATTTTATTAATTATAAAATTGTCGTAAAGTAATGGTCGTTATTTTTAGTCAAACGGAAAAATAACTACGTAATTTATGAAAAATTTTGCATATAACTAATTATTTTATTCTTCATTTTTACATGCATTTATTGAATATATGTAAGTGAAATTTTGCGAAATTACATTGTAATTTTTATATTGATTGGGAAACAATTTATGTCAACTGATTTTTTTTTGTTATAAATTTAATGAAATAAACTCTGCTCCATAAGTCCTTTTTTTATTTGTTCTCTCAACTCATGCATATCTCCGCTTATTGCGTAAGTGAGTAAACACCGTTAACAATAATTGTCGATCTCATATATTAACAGGATGGAGTTTCGTGATCTAAAATATTTGCTGTAATTACCAAAATAAAACATCAAGTCGAGAAAAAATATAGAGCATAAAATCGCATATGAATACTTGGGGACTCATATATTTCTTTTCTTTTTTTCCTTTTAAATGAGCAGTCATTTAAATATTTCATAGATATCCCTAGCACTGCAAAATACATATGATATTGTAAAAAATTCGAAATAATGTGTAGTTTATTAAATAATGGAAAAATATTGGAACTAGTGTATTGCTTTTAAAAATGCATGAATCAAAAATTTATGCAATGAATTCAATAAATAAGAAATTATAAGTGAGGCGTACAATATCGTTTAAATTAAACGATGAAAACATAAAAGGTTAATTACCTCTCTTAAATTTAAATTACTATTTTTTTAATTCGTCAGGATTTATCCTCTGATATTTTAATTATGTAATTTCTAATTGAATAATTGGAGTCTATGCCTTTGTATGCAATTGTAGATGGATAAATTAACTATATTCCTACTTAAATCCATTATTAATTTGTGTATTACATCTGAGTGAAATTCTTCGCTCAGATTCTAATCTCTCGCAAAAGAATAAACTTCTCATTTTAAAACTATGTTACAATCCCTTATAATCTAATATATATCTCCCGTTTATACGAACACCGCATGGACTCACATAACATCACTAAAAAGCTTCAAATTGTGACGGTTAGGCAAATCAGCCACCTGCCGTCGTTTGTCAAGAAGAAAGACATACATAAAAATCTGAATGTCCTAACATTGCAAAACTTTCACAATAAATTCTGGACACGATTCTTCGAAAAATTTGTCAAAAGCACATTTAAATAAATTGAAATATACAACCCATCATTTCCACAGAATGTTAATAGACCTTGTCATCTCCTACATGTCTAGGTTATCATCATAGCATCCTTTGACCCTGGACGGAATTTGTCGAAAATCATTCATGTCATCTGTTTCTTTTCATCCTGTCATTTTATTTTATTTTTTCTCTCAATTTATTAATTAAATTTTAACTTATAAGTAAATACTCAATTTATATTGCATAACCATTTACTAAGCAATCTCATTGCCAAGTTATTACTCTATTCAACTGTTACGCCAGGAAAACAAGAGCCTTGAGTTCAAGCACTCCGTGAGCCTCCCATCAAATCGTTAAAATTAAAATTCAATACATTTGTTTCTCTATGTTTCGCGTAATTTATTTTTCTTTGTTTAAAAGTATTATTTAGAGAGAAATACGTAAACGTTCATTTCTTTCATTTGACAATGTTTTAGGAAAATTTATTTATCTCAAAATTTGGTCTACAATATTTGTTTAAAGAAACATGTAAAAGTAACTTGAGTCAGGAAGGGTAATAATTGGAAATAGTGATTACATTATGCAGCGATAAAGCCACAAAGAAAGATTGGAAGCATGTGCCTTCTTTAAGGCATGTTAGATTAAGATCGAAAATAGTTTTCGATTTCTTCAGAGTTATTTTCTAATATTTGTTTATATTAATTGTTACTGCTTTAAAAATAATCAAACTTTCCTCAGCGGCATTTTTCATTTCTTATTATGCAAAGATATATACATTTTGTATTTATTGATAATAACTTTTATAAGGGAGATTCAATTTTTATTTTTAAAACATTTTTTTAGATAAGGATAGTATTCTCAGTTTCCCTTGACAGTTTTTGTTATTTGGTTAGTAGGAAGATGATCTTATAGTAATATTAAGCTATATTTTTCATGCATATTGAATAATTAACAATATAGTAAGTAGTAATAATAAATATAAAACCATTGCAGTGCCTCTTCGCTCCAATAATACACATTATTTTAGATCAAATTAAAAATGTCATTTTAAAAGTATCTACCATGAATTTCACAGACATATTAGATTTTATGAGACCATATTTGTTATTAATATCCGTGTGATGATGTATGGAGTTATGTTTAGAAGAAAACTGATGTGATGGAAGGAAAAATATAGTGTTTGAAGAGAAGATGGTTTTGATTATTCTCGGAGAGGATCGGAGTCTGGGAAAATAGAGTAAGTGACTTATTTTGAATAATTCATAACTAGTTTTCAGTAAATATGCACATTTTAATCGAATGTGTTGAAGATATAAGAATGAAGACTTTTATTCTGAGGATGATGGAATTTACGGTTGTCAATTAAATGTGGCAAATTTCAAAATCACTTGTTTGACCAAATTATAATTTATTATGTTGGTTAATGATAACTTGCAACTACAAAAGACAGATAAAAGTTATTCTTCTGTAGTTTAAGTAGACAATTTCTGGTTCGTAAATGACAGAGAAAAATTAGATGACTTTGGAACTATACGTTCTACTTGAAATGAAAGCTCAGCTACTAGCCCTTAGGTATTTTAAAATGTTTCTAAGTCTCCAATTCCCTTCCCGTACTCCATTCAGCCGTTTCTGCTTATATAAACGATTATCTTTGGATTTTTCACTACAGAATTGGAATAAAATATAATTGAAAAGTTACGATAATTTATATATAATATGACATAAAATAGAATTTATTATTAAAAATAGAAAAAAAAAACACGATAATTTTGGGTAATTGGGAAACGGTAGTGAAATAATTTTTGAGACAATAAGGATTACTTCTTATCGTTATAAATATATCCGCATCAAAACAATGCGTTGCTATGATCAGAAGCCAAAATCGCTGCTCCAACTACCTCATATTTTCTGGTATAATTGGGAACATGCCGGCACAATTATGAGCGAACTGAGACTGGTTAATTTATAAATTAATTTGGAGGAACGTGTATTGTTTAATTAGACCTCCAAAACGTTATAATGCAGTCAAATAAATTATAAGCCTATTTTCCAGCTTATAAAATCATTTCAAATCAAAACAAATAAGAAAACTGCAAAATTCGTTTCCATTTATCCTCACCGATTCTATTTGTACAAAGAAATGGTAAAGATAGTTTTTTGTTTGTTAAAGTGTTTATTTTTGAATTGGATAAATTTAGTATAAATATTTAATTAAATTATTATCGAAACTAAATATGCTTTCTTTTTACATATTGAAAAGTAAAAACTTACAGAATGCCTAAGGTTTTAGAAATTTTCCTGCCAATCCAAATTGAATTTATTATTAAAATATCATTAAAATAATTATTGAATTCCAAAGATTTATAATATTTTCAGATAAATAAAAGGAAATATAAACTTTCTAAAACAGTTTGAAGTTTTTTTTTTTTTTTTCATAATTAAAAGTTCAAAATATCTTGAATTGATGCTTATCTCTAATAAATATTACATATATATTTTTAGAATTATAAATGAAGATACAAATATTCCTGATATATTTTGATAAAAATAAATGAATATCATATTTATTTTTAAATGTTATTTATACAATTAGCACTGCATTAGAGGAAACAATTTAATTCTTAAATTATTTATCTAGAAATAACTTTTTCTCTCATGTTTTATTTGCATCATAGAAATTGGCTGTTCATTATATATATATATATTATTATTAAGACATAAATAGCATTAATTTTTTTTAATATTTTTTCAACAGCATAAAATCTGACCTCATACAATATTATTATTTTTATTTTTTACATGACAACATAATTTTGCATTCTCTGGAAAAATTGCTGAGTGATACAATTATTTGAAGAAAACATTTTCCTACATTGATTTTAAATTATTCTTATTCCTTATTAATTTAAATTGGGAATTAACATAATTAATTTTATTGAAAGAGTTGTTAATCTTAAAATATTATATAAATTAATTTAAACGACATTTCTACAAACTAGATTATGTATATCACTTAATTGAAGGATTGCTAAATATACAAATTTATGATAGCGCCACATAAGGACATTCAGCCACTAATTTTACAATTTCTATCTCTTTTGTAGGAAACGCGAATTTGTTGTCTCGGAATGATAAGGAATTTCTTAAAAGCATTATTGTAAGCATTTGAAAGACATTAGGAAACTGTCTGAATGAGCGAAAATCGACCATTCCTGTTTGCTGCTTTGAATTCCTATCCCAGTTTCTGCTGCTGCTTTAGAATAGCCTTTTAATAGTTTTGGGAAACAACTGTAGGAATTCATTGAGAAATGAAATCCTGCATGGAAGTATATCTAGTTCCGCTTTAGGTAAATTGCGAAATGGAATGAATGAATACCGATTTCAGATTTGTTTAAATATGGAGTTATTAAATTGTAAATCATATGTTAAAATATATTTTTTGTTTATATACTAGAAATTATTATTTCTGAAGAAAAAGATTAAATTAATTTTGGAAATTCATTGCAATGAAATAAGAAAATGGTACGAAAAATTATAGTTAGAAAAAAAAATATTTTTTACATGAAAATGTGAAAAGAGAGTGTGTGAAAGAAACGCGTGCTTTTTATCCTCATTTTATGTTTTAATAGAAACGTTTTTTCTAAAGTTTAGACACAGATTTGCATAGAAAAGGAAATCATTATTTCCAAGGTAACATGAATATCAAATATTTCAGCACAAATTGCTCATTTTTTCCAGCTATGCACACTGACAAATGATAAAAGTTATTGTAATAAATCGGTACCGGAAACAGGCAATTCATATGCAACTGTCTTGAAAATTTTAATGTTCATTTTACATTTCTGTATTTTTTTTCCAAAAAGCCTATATTCAAATAAGTATTGTCTTAAATTATCTTAATAATATTGTATACAAGGAGTGTATCATCATAGCATGGACAACTATTTGTGGTAGGAATAATCAAATAGAAACCAGATTTGAATATCAAAACAGAATCAGAACTTCATCGTCACATTTTGGTGTATAGGGAACAAGACACATGCAAAGTTTAGCAATACTGAATTAATAGTACACAGCTACATTCTTAGAATACCTTAGATGACCTCACAGTTTGCTAAGATTTGCATGACAAACTCTGAAATGGTGGATCTATCTTGAAGGGTGTTAAATTCAGATTTACTGTAAGCTAAACTGTACTTTTCATTGTCCACATTCTAAAACTTAATGTTCCTGAAAATCAAATTCCTCATACTTTAAACTGTTTAAACATATATTCTGCATATATTTGAAAAGTATTTCTTAAATTAAATGAATTTAAAAACAGTTATGAATTATTGTAGGTCTTCTTATGTAATTTTATGTAAAAAGATTATCTATATTGTTTGAAATGAAACATTTCGATTTATCTATACAAGATTATCCCATCTGTGATGTCACCCATGGAACGCACTTCCTGAATCCAGAAACATATTTTTGGAAATATATATTTGTCTCTGAATTCAAAACACTTTGAATTAAAAGTACCAGGCATTTTTTTACATAAATTTAACTTCACATTTGTAGATTTCTAATAAGATCTGAGAGAAATGCATTCAGACGAGGTCTGCCTGTTCAACTGTCTAAGTACAAATGTGTAGGTAATTACTAAAGTGATGAGCTAAATAAATCAAATTTAGCATCTAAAATGTAAATATCATATTTCGAAAGAAATCTAAATAAGTGGTGGCTGTCTATCGATCTCTTCTTTACAACCACGTAAATTCATTAACGATCTTCTGTGACTTTCACTTAAGACTACAATTACAGTTGTGAGTTAAAAGTTGATTTCAAATAGCTGGAAAAACAGGTGCCCGAAACAGAAATTCAATGTTCGCTGTCAGTGTATTTATTACCCGTATACCAGAGATTTATTTCCAGAAATCCTTGTATGCAGGGAAGCCAGGGAATAACACTTTTATCAGTGACAAAGTGAAAATATTGGAGATAATGTGAATTTTTTTTAGGGACAATGTGAATATAAATGTGGGACTCATAAAGATCTCTATATAGTGGATAATTTTTATTTATTATTTCAAATCGAAATGTCAGATCTTTTCGGAATGACTGACTGATCCTGAAAATTTGATCCATGATTTAGAATTCATCAATTATACATTGACTTAATGCTCCAGGAAATTTATAAGCTCTTCATTAATTTGTTTGAGAACAGAATAATTCTTATTTTTTTAATGTAATTACATAAATGATATATTATCTTTTAAAGCTAAACTCCGCTGCTTCCACCAAATAACATTTTATTTTCTAATTTATCTCATAAGCAAAAGCATCTTTTAAAATTTAGATAAGTTGGTTGATTGATACATTTATAAATATTAATATATTATTTCCATTAATTGAAAAAAAAGAATATAGTTCCTTTGGTCGAAACTTGTCGAAAAAAATAGCATTTGTTATAGACATAAATACTTGTAAATTTGAAACATCTGTATAGAAAGAATAATTATTTAACCTAGTGTTTTTCATGACCTTAGTAGCATTTGTTTCAATTAGATTGCTCAAATTATAAATATGTTAAATTATTTAAAAACATTCGTTTAAGGATTAAGGGATAAAAAGTGTGACATTTTAAGATGATGACTTTAAGGTGCATCCTTTGATTGTTTAATAGATTCTGAAAAAGCATTAGATGAAGATGTATGCTTATACTTATTTTGTATAAAATGAGATTTTCTATAAGATAAGCATATATATATATATGATAAAGTATAGAAGATTTCACAACTCAAAAGTGTTACTACACTGTTATTTATTTTTGCTTTATAAATGTAGTCATTTTGTATACAATATGTAGTTTCAAATAAATGTTCCCAATTAAGTTACTATTTATGAGAACGATAACTAAAGCTGAACTTCAATTTTATTCTCTTCATTCCTCAATAATTTTAATAATCAATTTATGGTTTGGTTTCTAGATTTCACCTAAATACCCGGAAGAGTTAATATATATCTATTGCATGAAGGTATATTTATTGTATCATTGCAACTCATAAATCAATTTAAAACATTTAATGTGTTCAAATAAAATCTTTCTAGTAATTTCATGATTCGAAATCAATTCGACTGCTCTAATAAAAGTAATATAACTGATGATTGATGCACATTTCATTCTCTTTTCTTATACATCATTTTCATTGCATATATTTACGCTATATAAGGCTATATAGGCTATATTGAACACTTGATAAAATAATGTATTGTCTTTAGAATGTATTTGATATCTTGAATGAACAAATGAAAGCACACAATAGATACTTTACCTTTTTGTTTGAAATATGTTTAACGTAATCTTTGGATTTAAAATGATATAATTTGATGAAATTGGTAAGCCCAAACACTTCTTTTGGGGAAATTTGCAATATTTACAGAAATTTATAGGTATGTTAATGACCAACTTGAGATGGTAGGTGCATTTAATTCCCTCACTTATTTGATCATAACATGCATAAATTACTCATTTAAAGCTACCACTTCTGTTTCCGGATGTACGGAAACAGAAGTGGTAGCTTTAAATGAGGTAGCTTTTCGTAACTGCAATGGAAATCTACACTGCAAGTGTTTCGTGGGCAGCTTCTTGAATACTGCAATTATATCAATTCAAAATTCTACAACTTCGGATAAGGAAGCATTTTCACAAAAATAGACGCTCTTATCAAATTCTTTAAAACACTCTGTTGAAGTAATCAAAGAGCAACTTTAAAATAATTTAAAATAGTTTTTGAAATCTGATGTTGAACTGAATATTTTTTTTCAATATATTTGCTACAGAAATTAATCTTAGTATTCAAAAAATTATGAGTCTGTTAAATAAAAAAATATATAAAATGTTATGGAATTGATTTTCTTAATATATTTATACAGAAAATAAAGAAAACAATTATTTAATTTTAAAGATATTCAATTTTATAATTATTAAAAAAATGTTGCTCAATTATTGAATAATTTAAATCAAGGAAAGCATAAGACACATTCTAAATTCAGGAAAAAGATGATTTATTTTAGAATTGAGGTTTACTAAAAAGTAGACAACGTATTTTACTTAAAGCTAATTGCATTAATCTTATCAATATTGAAAGGCTTCAAACGGCGGGTAAATGAAACTACACCAGGCGCCTGAGATGTCTGCACATGACTTAGGAATGCAACACCCATTTTGTTAAGCGTGGTTGATTGATTACACGAGGCGCGCACTTTGTTTAATTGAAACGCTTGTTTAGATAAGTTTGGGAGAAATATAATTTTTCTGAAAACGCTCAGAGAATGTTTGGTCATATATTTGTATAATAACCTTCAGCAGAACTCGATCATCTTTGGCAAATCAAATCCTTAAGAACACGGACTATCATTCGGTTTCTGATAGGTAAGGGGTGGAGAATTTTCCTTACTTATTAAATGAAGGTTTGATGTTCAGTAATTCTGAGGATTAATACAGGTTATTTAAGCAAAGGAAAACAGAGATATTTCTTCTAAAAAAAACAAAGATTTAATTTTATATCTTTAAGTGATAAAGGTAAAAATTAGAATTCTTAAATTATTATACAGAAATATTGCTCACAAATAAGCAGAGATCTTAATTTGCAAATATTTCATACTCCTAATGAAAAAAGGCAACAAAACGAAGGCATGGCATAAAATTTATTATGAAAATCCTTTTAAATGCCTTTTAAAGCAACATATGCATAGAAATAACGTTAATGCAATTAAATGAATATTAATATTTTACAGAAAATAGAAAACTTTGAATATTAATCGTAGAAATAAGATTCATACATCAATTATAAATTCAATAAATCAATAAAATTATAAATTCCTTTCATGAAAGCTACTCATAATTTAAAAATAGTTCAAATGAAAAATTCAGCAAAATTTCAATTTCGAATCTATAATGAAAAACTAAAGAAACATAAATTATTTTCATGTACCTGTAATTTATACTTCTGAAACATTCATTTATTTAATTTATTTTC
>JAPMOR010042177.1:9046-32083 GCA_026543865.1 Argiope aurantia | reverse complement strand
TCCCAAACTTTTTTTTCTCTTGAACCACTTTCAAAGTTTTGCTATTTTTGGTAGACCCCCTTCTGCTACATTTCTACTGTATTCCCAAAACTCCTAATATTTCACCCTAAATTGGGGGTGTTAAGAAGGAAAAAAAGTAGCACATTTTCTTGTGTCCTATTTATTAAAATAATTCTTGTGGTTATACAAAATTATAAACATTTATTATTACAAAAAATCAACAATTGACAAAAAATCAACAATGAACTCTGAAATGTAAATCAAAAATAGAAAAATAGTCAACTTTTAATGAGATGTATGAACTTGATGAATGACAGCAAATTATCAATATTTGGCTTGTTTTGTAAGAAGTAATCTCAAATCTTCCCGTTCTGTGATGTACAATCTGCTCCCTTTTTTTTTTTTTGTTAACAGGTTGGTAATGGCACTAAAACTTCTTTCGACAAGAAATGATGAGGAAAACGCTATCAAAAATTTTCTCGCAATTTCCCACAGCCCAGGATATTTTTCGGGGATTTCTGCCTGCAGCCAAAATGTTTGATAGCCTTTTTTAAATTTCACCTTCAGTTCCTAGTTGGTTCTTTTCTCAAGTAGCTCCTCTTGTAATACCACATTCGCCTCTTCCGTTTCATCAAATGGGGTTATGATCCATGGTGGTATTTCCATCGTCAGAATATCTTTAAATCTATTTTTGAAGTCATCATGCGGGGTATTTAAATGTTGAGCGTATTCTGAATACTTGAATAATAGATAATAGTACACTTGTACTATTATCTATTGTTCTATTCAATTCTGTGTTTTAACTGAGTCTCGAATACTTTTGAGTACCTACCTAGTGAATGATGCTACCTGTCTACGTTGATAGGTAAATCCAAGCCAAAATTTTTATTCTTCATTATGAAAACCAGAAAATTTTTTGTGGACCCCCACTTACAACTTGTGAACCCCTGTTTTTTTTTCTTCATGTCTGCGTGGACTCCTGTGTGGTCTCCTATGTACCCATGGGGGTCCACCTGGACCACTTTGGGAAAATATGATATATATGTTCAGATTTTGAAATTAAGAGTCTATTAAAAATTGCTTGAAAAAATTTGAAAACTTGGGCAAAAAAGAAGAGTTTGTGCTTTCTGCTCAACTTTCAAACCCTTTCTGTCATGTTTCCGAATTTTTCACTCAAAAAGAAAAAGTTTCGCATCTCCATATGCTTATCCAGAGTTATATATTATACCAAAATCTTCTAATATTTTTTGAAGATGATCATACCAAATAAAAAAAACTGATTAAGGAAACCGTTTAACCCCTTCTTAATAACTTCATCTTTCATAGAGTTAAAAAATCTGTTTTGCCAAAAGTCAGAGCTCTTATAATGCATATTCGAACTTTGCAGGTTCATTGTCTCTCTCATTTTTTTTATCCTCTCCATGTGGATATTTATTCAATGCAATTTAATTTTTTGTCAGATTCAATTATTTTATTTTTAATATTATGTAATATTTTTCTATTTTCATTCAGACATTCTAAAACTTTAAAAGTGTGTTTTGAATCTGAAGTGATTGTACAGTTATCATAAAAAATTTCTAATAATCTATAGATTTTATTTTCAGGCCCAGTTCAATTTGTAATAATTACAAAACTGACACTTACTTTATTAATTATTTGCGATCCATCTGTTAAATCATCTATTCGTCTACCTTTTCCAGATTATTCCAATTCAGTCTTTGAACATCTCATTTTATTTACTTGTCTTTAAATTCACATTATGTTATCCTTGATTTCATTTAATTTTACTCTACGAAGCATATTGCTTATTTTAATAATAATTCTCTCTTTTATAACAAGCGGTGGAAATCTGCTTTAAAATTGAAACTGGATTTGATATAATACTATATGATTTGGCAATCGAAAGGAGAGGACACCATTAAATCTGTTTATTTTTAGTTTAATTATATTATGGCGCAATTCTTCTGCTCCATAATGAATTATCTTTTCAAGAATTACTAAATACTTTTGTTAATAATTTACTCTTTAAATCCTCGAGTTGGATTTTCCGAATTGGGTTTTCATGAATTTTCAGGATTCTCTCTTGAATCCTTCGTAGATGCGGAAATGATGAAAAATCTAGAGTCAAAGGTACTTCCTAATGTTTAAGTTATTTAGAATATCTAGTTCTTTCGTTGTTTAAATGGATTTTCTGGAAGTATTCAATATCCTTTTTGTGTTTGTGTTTAAACATGATTAATTTTTAATTTGTTTTTCTAAATTTAAATAAATTTGTTAGCACAAGTTTGAATTTTAGTCCAATTATCTTTGTTAGTTTTTCTTAATTTATAGGGTGCAGGTGTTCTTAAAAGAATAAAAATTCATCTAGAAAGACCTGCATTTGCTCATCATCATGTTTATCTTGATGTCTCAAAAATTCATTGGCTAAGAGTCAATGTACTGAGCAACAGCCGCACCCTGGGGGATTCCTGTGATGTAGTACCACATTGTCCCATCAGTAAGAATTACAGATGCGTTCACAAAAAACTTTTAGGGATGTTCATAAGCTTTTCTGGAATTATTTTTTAACTTTTGGAACTCATATTTCTTTAGATGGTAATATCCTTCCATTCAATGGAAGATAAAAGATTTCTTATGTCTAATGGAACATCACTACTTATCACATTATTTTCCTGTTTCGTATTCATGATAAAATCACACACTTTCTTCGAGACCAATATGGTGTCCCTTTTTTTCTCTAAATCCGTACTTTTCTGTCTACCAGTTTCGCATTTTCCTCAAGAGATGCTGCAAGTCTCTCGTAATTAATTGTCAAGTACTTTTCCATTTACAGCTAGTAGACAAACTGGTGTATAAGAGTCAGAATTCAAATGCTCCTTAACCACTTTTAGAATAATTGCGACTCTTGTTTCATCCCATAACTTTGGACAGAAACCACGACATAAGCCATGATTTAAAACTTTAGTAAATAACTTTTGATAAAAAAAAGAAGAAAACCTTGGATAATATCTTAATTCCAATCATCTTCAAGAGGAGCGTTTTCTTTTTTCAGTATTATTTAAAAAGTAATCGACTTCATTCAGGTTAAAGTTTGTATTATTTACTTCATAATTGTCAATATGTATTGCTTCCTCTTTTTTCTATAAAATAAATTCTCTATATTCATTAAAACCCTCTATATGTGTATTATTATCTAGCTTAAATTTTTTCATAATTAATTCATTGTTATTACTTTTCCAAATATTTTAATATTTTCAACAAGCCTATTACAAAACTCTCTGAAACGAAATATTTTTTGTCATAAATATTTTTTCCATGTTTTGAATGCTCCTTTTTATATATAATATGCTCTTTGTTTATTTTTTATTTCTTTTTCATAAGTGATTGAAAAGGCCTACAAAGTACTATTATTCTGTTTCTAAAAATTAGCAGCTCCCGCATCCATTTTACTAACGCTTATTTTGTAGACCCCCTTTATTTGATCAAAGTTTTATTATTATTATTATTATTATTGCTTCAGTAAAATTGACTGTGGCAATATTTTTCCATTTAATTTTTCAATAAATTTTTTATGCCCATCCAAAAATCAAAAAATTTTAACTGGTTTAAATTTCAGATTTTTCTTTTCTAAAATTAAAGTTTTCTTCAAAAGTAAAGGTAATCAGCCGGTGGTTGTTTTTTAAGTTTCATACATTCGTCATCAATTAAATTACTTGCTTTTTTTAATATTTATCGCTCCATATTTTTCACAAAAACTAAATCGATTCAATTATCCTCTTATTCGAATGAAAAGTCTGAAGGGATATCTATAGAATTCATAATACCCAAATCCCTTTCATATACACATTCCAATAGATTGTGATCTCTTTCATTGGTTCCACGGAAATTTTAAATCGAACTTCTTGCGTAGAAATCATAAATAATAACCAATCACTTTCCTACATATATTATATATATTTCATTAAGCAGTGAAATAGCATCTAATACATTTTCACTTGGAAAACAATAAACGCGAGCTCTTATATTCATTTGAGTTATTATTAATATTAACTGCGACTAAATGCCTATCCTTAATAAGTATGTTATATTTCAAAAAAGGATTAATAATAATTGCTAAACACAGTTCATATTTCACTGAGAGTCAACTGTAAGACCAGGGAAAACCTCATGCTGTTTCTGAATTTTACTCTTACTCTTAAAATGTACAATTTTCTCAAATATTTTTTTAAAACTCAGATACAGATTTTTGCTGCAAAAAAGTGGAAAATTGAACGTCTCAAATTTCAACATTTAGTAAATTTAAAGTAATCTTGTCTTCTTAAAAAATTGGGGAGTTCCAAAATAAAATGATAATGCCTTCAGAAAAATGTCCGATGCTTTTAATGGCAGCATACACATTTTATCTTAAGTGGAAAAGATAAAATTCATCGTCATAATTTCGAATTACAATCTAGACAGTTTGAAAGTTAATACTGATGAGAACTGCTGATTCCCAATTTCTTAAAAAGATTTTTAAAAAATAGGTCTTTATTTTTAAATAATCTGGCTCTTTTTTCTAGTTTTTGTAAGGTAACTCCCTTGGGAAATCAGACGTAAAAAGATTGAAAGAGAGAAGAAGAGAATATTACTGAAAGTGAAATATTATCTCTATTTTTGTCAGGAAGAAATGAAATATCTACAATTGAAAAATGTCATTTCGCTCCCTTTCTCTCTTTTTCTTTTCCTGTCAATGAAAAAAAGAAAAAAAATGTACATATAAAAATAAAAAGTTGAAACTTAAAAATATAGCTAATATTGTAGCAAATTGTCCTTTGTCTAATTAATCAAAACATAGTATTGAAGTGAAATCATCTTTCAGATTAGCGAAATCAAAACACCAAATACAGCGATTACATCAAAAACTCGCATGTCCTATTCTGCTGTTATCGATAATCGACATTTTGATATAACATAGACGATAAATAAAATAAACACTAGAAAAAAAGCTAGAATGCACTTTCTGTGAAAGAAAGCGAGTATTAAAATGATTCGTTCAATAATAATAGCAAAGCCGAGCAGTTTGGAACCGTTTATAAGAATTTAAAGACTTAAATGCAAATCATAAAATCTTTTCACTATTCTTACTTATTCTTTTCCCTTCTAATTCAGAGAGTAATTTAGGAAAAGGAAACTCGTTTCAAAAAAGAAATCATAACCTCACCCTATCGAAACTGTAATATTACCTCTTTAAATTCAAAAGCACAAATTATTGGTAAAGCTATAAACCATTTTATTGGTAAGGCCCGGCAATGGCAGAAAAATTATATCACTACCAAACTGAGCGTTTAAAGTAATGCTGAACAAATATAAAGCAAATAATGCTGTTTGATATCTTAAATGGATGAAAATGTCAGATCTGAAAATGTGAAAGTCACTTAAATAAGTGACACAGGATAGCCAGGGAAAGTTAACAAATTGAGAATACGATTTTTTTTATAAATATTTATAGTTCTCATCCTGAGTCAACATTGGTGAAATATATTTATTACTATCTATTCCACTTCAAAATGCGTTTTTTTAACTGTCGTAAAATATTTATTAAGCTTTAGTACTTAACCTTATTTCTAACGATTTTCTTTATCTTTTAGAAACAAACTTTAACTTTTATGTCAATGTTTTAACTTTTATGCGTAATAAATATGGGAAATGAAAGTTTTGATTAAAATTTATTTTTCACCTATGATATTTTTAATTGTATCTAGCAGTGACTAATGTAAATATGATCGATTATTTTGTATAATTTTATACCCGGAAATTTTGCGTATAACATTTTCTTTTCAAATTTGAATAACTTTTCCTTATTTTGAATTATTTTATGATTTCATTCTGACAATTCTGGTCTTCTATTAATCAATCGCATTAAATTATTTTGCAGTATTCTCAAAGATCATTCTGCGATGAACCTCCTAATTTTAAATCTTTTTTAAACAGCGAAAACAGCAATATATGGAGTAATGGAATTTTCATACTTTTGAAACATTTTAATCATTATCATCTCAGACGAAACATTTAATTTCCTCCAATTTTATATGCGCTTGAATACATTGTTTAGTAAAATTTCGAACTGGAAATTTTCTTAATACAATTACAAGAATAATTATAATTTTGAGAATAAAATGATATAAAGTACATTATTATCTTTAATGAAAAATGATATTTATATAACTACTAAAGAAATACAGAGTGATTATAATAAAGTTCCACTTTGAAATTGTCATTAAGAAATAGTGGGCCAAATGTTATCAAATTTTGTGATAGTTTAAAGAAAGTGATGGGAATATCTTTTCTGACAAAAAAAAAAAGTTCAAAAACTCATCACCAGAAGTGAAATGGCTCTAAATTCAATAATGCTAAGCAAAATAGGACATGAAGACATCGGTTTAAAATGTGTTTAATCGCTTCTTAAATGTGTTACAAAGCATGTTCAAGCAAGTTAAATCCCATCACTGCATTCTCAAATGTAGCTCTTAGCATATCAGGAGGAATGTTACGCACATATCGGTGTATCGCATCTTTCAGTTCCACCAAATTGTTTAGATTATCACCATAAACAGCAGTACTTTTGAGATAACATACATTGAACATGCTTTGTAACACGTTTCAGAAACGATTAATCGCATTTTAAATAGGTGTTTTCATGTCCTATTTTTATTAACATTATTGATATAGCGCCATTTAAGCCCTGGTGGTGAGTTTTGGAACTTTTTTGGCAGAAAAGAAATCCACATCACTTTCTTTAAGTTACTATCAAGTTTGGTAACATTTGGTAAAGCAGTTTTCCTTTCATGACCATTTCAAAGTGGAATTTTAATTATAACTACCAGGGCTTGCTTATATATTATTTCTAAAGTTTAATAATTTCTTTTATAAAATTAATGGAATCTTAAAACTACATTTAATTTTTTTGATTTTTTATACCAATTATATATTTGTCGCATATCCATTTTAGTAGCATTTATTCTCATGTTATATCATTTTCATTCTCTACATTTTTTTCATACATTTTATTGATTATTTTAATATTAAAAAAGATTACCCCTAATACTCAAATGCCTTCTCATATCTGCATATTTTGTTTGAAATACACGTCAAAATTTCAACAAGAGCAAAGAATAATTTCTTTTTTTTTTCTATAAGTGTTAGTACATTAATTTTTAACCCTTTTCTTTTGTCAATAACTAAATATATCAAAGTAGATTTTTACAGTAGAAATGTTTAAATAATTATAAAATGAATACCTGCCTAGAAATAAATGCATTTAATCTATGTAATAAATTTCTCTAGAAGTCATAACTTTAAATAAATTTAATATGCTAGCATGGATATTGGATAAATCTGATCCTAACTACTCATGGGAAATAAACCATACAATTTTTACTGCTATATTCATTTCCTTCTAAATTATAAATCGTCAAATTGCAAAAAAAAAAACTTTGATATAAAAAAAAACACGTTTAAACAAAAGAGAACTTCTGGGCACAAAAGGAACCTATGCATGTGCTTGTGGCTAGTATAATTATTACTTCAAAGAAACACCTGTCTTTATGGAAGTAGAAGAGCTGCCATTACCGGTCACCCCACATCCCGCCTATGGACTGGTGATAATCCATCGGCATGTTGTGGAAGTAGAAGAATCTAAGCCATTTCCTGTCAACCTGTTCGGAACTAATTGCTTGATGATAATTCTTTGTCTGGTAACGATTGCAGAAATATCTGAGCATGTCGGTTATTTATTACTTATCTACTCCAATTCCCGTGATGAAAGTCTTGCTAGAATAAACTTTAATTCCATTTGCCTCATGAAGTCAATCCAGGTCTATATCTTCTCGCTTCCCATTTGAGAACTCCCATGTCCAATGGACACACATTTCTTACCATGACAGTTATGATAAGGTTTTCCTTGAAAATCGCGTTTTGTAATGGCACTATTGAATTAAAATGACATTGAATGTTCATGAATATCCAACTTCAAAACTTATTCAGTGGAGGAAAATTTGATTCATATACTAATTTTTTGTGTATCTGTGAAAATATGTCCTGATTTTTTTTAATGCTGAAGCATCTGGCATCTACAAACAAGTAAAAGGTTCACGATAGCAGCTCAAGTCACTAGTAATAAACAGGAAACAATTGTAAGAGATAGTAATTAGATGAAAGAAAAGAATAAAAGTATTAGTAGATTCGGACCATAATAATATTCAAATTACCATCTTGTTTTTACAATTTAAAATTGATTTGTTTAACACGGTTAAAGCAAAAGCAGATTTCTAAACTATAAAACACATTGGAACTTACAAGAAATTCGTAATATCTTTATAAACAATTTGAAAAAACTTACAGTATTACTACTAAATAAAATATCACTTGTTTCGAATAAAATATGTAAGCCAAGTTTAAATTTCAACTTTTGGATTTTAATAATTTTTTTTAAATATTATAATGAATGGTGGCTATCTCTTTCATTGTGTGGAATCAATTTTATCGAAATATTTCTTTTTTAAATATACCATGTATTTTTTTTATCTGAAAACAGAAATGCTAAACGATAAATTATATACATTTTCCGGCTTTAATAACTATCATAATTGTTGCATGAAAATAATAAAGACTATTTTTGTGTTCCTATTTAATTTACAAGGACTTTGAATTCATCATTTCAATTTAAAATTAGTTGACTTTGGTAAATGATAATCGAATTTTGCTACGTAGGGTTGTAAAGGATGTACGTAATCAAATTGGAAATATTTAGAATTATCCAATTATAAAGCTCTAAATTTAAAAAAAAAATATCAAACTTGTAATCAGAATTTATGATAAAGTGCTTTGATCAATAGCTCCTTTCATGATTTAGTAAGAAAGTAGTGTTTATTCTTCTAATTATATCACTTCGAACATATTTGATTTAATTATACATTACGGATTCTACTTCGAAGCTGCTAGACAAATATGTCTGTTATGTAAGTGGAGAACCTATATTTTAATAAACTTAATGCAGTAGCCAAATAGTAGAGCTTTTAACCGAATTCTAATTTAAATGTTAAGAATAATCGAATATATTATATATTCACATTAGTTTGTATAGACATTTCGTTTAAGGACTCTATAATTTATTTTATAAAATGCAATGAATTTCAATGTACTAAACTAATAAAATACAACATGCAGCAGTAATTTCTAAATACATTATACTAAAAATAGTATTATATTAATATTTGATATTAGGATTAAGTAAATATATCACGTTTGTATCACAATTTTAATATTAAACTTAAATGGGAAAATTCCTAACTTCATCGGCTTACGATATAAATAATCAAACATCTCTTCCGAATATGAAATTTGTCAATCATAAAATTTCTCCAACCGCTTTGCCATAGAAACCTATCAGTAACTACTCATTTTCGAACTATAAAGCATCCTGATGTAAGACCTAATTAAGATATATACTTAGTTAATGAAAGGTAGTCTTCAGTACTTTCCTTCATGAAAAATTGAAAGATATTTTGTCATTGATGAACATTATAAAAATAGATATTTTATGGTAATATATGCAAGCTGTATTAAACAAACTTTGCTGTTTGATTGAAAGTTTTAATGTGTACAATTATAGGGAAACATTCTTCCCTTACAAACCAATGCGAACAGAAGATTATATTCAGATTTAGAATTGCGAAAACAATAGCGAATTTTTCCACTTAAAATAAAAGGCAAAAATAGCAAAATCATAATCTTATAGACTGAATAAAATACATATATATAGAGAGACAAATAAAACCCATTCAAAACTTTTTTTGGATCTAATTTGATGCATATATTTTACAATAATTTATAAGCTATTACTCTGAAAAATCAACTTTTATAAACTTGTATTGATTTCATTCAAAAGCATGTGGTTTCCTTTAGCAGAAATCACCTGTTGGAGTGAAAATAAGCAGAAACCCAAGTGCTGATAAATGCACATTTTCTATTACTGAGTTAGATCAAAAAATGTCTAAGAATTATATTTTAATTTCCTAATGACGGAAGAAAACTATATTATATTGTCATATAATGCTCGCTAATTAAGGTGTTCATAGATTACTATTACAAACAAAAAATAAATCCTCTCTGCAAGTTAAAGCAAAGGCAGATTCCTTTACATCTAAGTTACTATCTGGCAATTTAAATTGTTGGTGAGAGCAACAATATTAGGGCTTGAAAATCACTTTTCAACTCCTAAATTTTAAAACTTTGCAGTTACCGAAAAACTTTCAATGCAAAAGTTGTTCATCTCAATGAGACGCGGATTTGTCTGTTTGAATTTATTTTTATATATTCAATACTAAGAAAGTTATAGTGAAATGGAAATGTCCTTCCCCTTTGAGCTAGGAGGACCATTTACGAACTCTTCCGAGATTTTCACATTTCTAACAACATATCCCAAGTCAGTTAAAATCCAAACAAAACTTCTCTAGTTATTCTGTTCACAAGATAACATGGGCAAATCGTTATACGAAGGATATGTTTCTGAGTTCTAGGGACCATGATCGATAAAGAACTGAAGACATTTTCCCAAAGGTTAGTCATGAAAACCATTGCAAGTACGTAATCCTCCTATACGAATATACCTAAAAATACGATTTTCACAATTTTAATATTTTTCTACCTGGTTCAATCTACTAAATTCACTGGGGAAACTCACTTTTCGCAGGTCAATGTACTTTTCACTGCTTCAGGTAAGTGTTTTACAGATTGCTATAATAAACAAGTAAAATATAGTTTTATAAAACGTGTGCTCTAACAATCATAATAAAAAATCTTTCCACTCTTGCACATTATAAACTCGCAGACAAGTGTAAGAAAGAAAAAAGTGCTTTGATTTTTAGAGTTACAAGTTTTAGAGTCTCCCATAGAACAAATTTTTCAAGTGATGTAGCATAATTAATACCAGCTTCTCAAGAATGCAACATTTAATTTTCTAATTATGACTTTATATAAGAATTGTCTATGTATTTCTTAATGCTACTAAGTGCATAGTGAACGTCTATTTTGGAATCTGGCAATTTTTATGCGTGCGATTAAATGATAAGAATTTGCTGATGAACGCACGTATTGCTCTTTACTTTCTTCTATTCAGCTTTATATTTTTTCCCCCTTCTTAGAGTAAACTTTTTACAACCCGATTCTAATCATTTGTTTTGAACTGTGAGTTCGTTAGTTGTTTATATATTATGAGATCAAACTTCATATTTTGTTTGCTTTTTTATGCTGGATTATAGCAAAGGTTAAATCCAGAGTCTACAAATATTTTCTTTCAGAGATATTTTTATTTTGCATTTAGTATTGCATTAAAGTGGAAAAGCGACAATTTTTGCATTATTGGATTCGGATTTTAGAGATCGTGATTAATTTTCTTTTGAATAAATTTATTCATTTTAATATTTATTCTTATTTTGCTTGTTGGTGTTTATGTTTGAGATAGTTCATTATTTTATAAAATTTGAATTGTCTTTATTCTAAGCCTGTGGTAAAACTGATTTCTTTCTTTTAGAGGGACAATATTTGTTTCAAACTGATTTTAGTAATTATTTTTCATTTGACTAATCATGGACATTATGGACAGAGATCATTGCAATGTAAGAAAGACAGACGTTTATTCACTATATATTTACATTTTAAGTACAAGTAATCTTTCTTTATTTCTTAAACACTTTACCAATGTGTATGATATTTTCTACTACAGCTTTGGTTAGTGTAGCTGAGCTACTGTTAAAAGATTAATAGCCCATGTTCGGCCATATAATCTAGAGATAAAAGCAATATATCATCTGGTTCTACGAGTTTAATGAATTTAGCATGTGGAAATAAGAACATCTTATTCCTACAAGCTAAATTATAATGTTTAAACTATATTGACGGAAAAAAAATCCCCAAACCAAGAAAGACTTATGCTAGATAAACAAAATTTGAAAGACGTGTTTATACATCTGAAAGATGACATCAATTCAAATTTCGCGCTTCGCGCATAAGTGTGGCGCTAGTACGGAACTTGGAACTAGCGCACTTGGAATTTACAAATCAGATTTGCTTTAAATGTGTGCTATAAAGTTCATGAGCGTTATTTATCTTTGAAATTTGACGTATTAAGTTGATGCTAGACAAGAATGTCTTCAAGGAGACGAAGAAGTCATTATCAACATCTCACTGTGTTTTAACAAATTCGTGTAATAGGGCTGCGAGAACGTGGATTTTTTCCCCATGATATTGCAGAAAAACTTGGTCGGAATGTGTTCACAGTGCATGATTGTTGGGAGTAGTGGACAAGGGATGATACTGCCTCAAGAAGACCGGGTTCTGGGTGGCTACGTGGCACTTCTGAGAGGGAAGACCACCGTATTCGGAGAACGGTTGTGAAGCATCGAACTGCGTCTGCGACAGAAATTCGAGTTGCAGCTGGTACCAAAGTGACACAAAGAACTGTTTGAAATAGGTTACTTCAAGGACAGCTCCAAGTCAGGCGCCCTGTAGCGTACATTCCACTGACTTCAAGTTATTGTCGTTTGCTACGCCAGTGGTGTTAAGCCAGAGCTCATTGGAAGACGGAGTAGAGAACTGTTGTGTTTTCTGATGGAATTATCTTCTACCTTGGCGCCAGCGATGGCAGTGCATTAGTTAGACGGAGGCCAGGGGAAAGACTGCCACCAATCTGTCTGATGCCTAGACGCACTGGTCCTACACCTAGAGTCATGGTCTGGGAAGCAATTTCCTATGACAGCAGGAGCACTGTCGTGGATATCCTAAATACACTGATTGCATATTTGTACGTCAGTCTGGTAATTCAACCTGTAGTGCTGCCATTCATGAACAGCATTCAAGGGAGAGTTTTCTAACAGGATAATTCGCCCTCATACCTCTGTTGTAACGCAACGTGCTCTACAGTGTGTCGACATGTTACCTTGGTCTGTAAAATCCCCAGATCGGTCTCCAATTGAACACGTATGGGATATCATTGGACGACAACATCAACATAATCCACAGCCACCAATGACCGTCCCAGTATTGACAGAACAAGTACAATAAGCATGAAACTCCATACCATAAAGCGACATTCGGCACCTGTATGGCGTAATGCATGCACTTTTGTATGCTTGCATTCAAAGTTCTGAAGGTTACACTGGCAATTAATGTAAAAGCATTTCACACCTGAAATACATTTTCTTGAGCTAAAATTAGCCTATGATCTTGAAAATTTAATCAATTAAACATGTTAACTAGAAGAATGTATTATCAAAATTTCATTACTCTACAATAATGTTTTGGTGTTGTAATTTTTATTCCGTCAGTGTATAAATAAAATAAATTATATACATTTTATGGCGAAGTCATGATATTTATTTTCAGAAAATGTATCATGTTTTTCAACTTTTTGTAAGAACAGAATAAATGTATTATAATATTTTAATGTAATATTTTTCAAGTTAGTCGTTAAAGGAAAAAAAAGAGATGAATACATAAAACTTGCTGGACCATAATAAACAAAGATTATAATTTCTGGCTTCCCCATTTCAGTGTTGGCTGAAACCGGCTTTATTTTCTCCTACTTTAAAATATTATTTTCTTCTTTCTTTTGTTAAAATATTTTTCCTTAAAAAGAAAAAAATGTGTAGATTATTTTATTGAGTTTACATACATGAAATGTATAATAGTAAACATTGTAAAGTGATGCAACAGCACTTTACAATATCATATAAACTTATTAACATTTTGAGTGTATTTTGTTTAGTATATTACTTCCGAAATCTTAAAATTTTGCTACATATGTGAAATGAAATTTCTTGTGTGTATCAAGAAAGAAATACGTTTCAACTTTATATTTTGCTAAGTAAATACCCATTACATAAGTAGACAGATATTTCAATACCAAAAGTAGATTTGATTCTTTGCATCTTGACAAATCTTGTCACGTATGTTGAAAAATAAGTTTTTGAAACATCCAAGTGCCATGTGATTCTATTTCCATTTTCAAACTGAAATTTATCCCAACGGAAGATTTGACGGAGAACCATAATGCAGTGTATTTGTTTGTTGATAGAAATATGTATTGTTTTCTAGAGTTTTAAGAAAAAAAACAAGAATAAAGTGGTTTTTATTTTCAATTTCTTTTTCGGTTTATCTTTCTCCTTGGCATTCATTTACACATTTACTCGCCAAGACGTCATGCATAATGAAGCATTGTACCAACTCTGCCACTTTCGATGCATTATTGTCTGTACCTGAGGAAACGTCTTACACCTATAAGCTGCAAATAGACTTTTAAGAAATTGGTATTCTGATTTGAAAACCTGTCTCAGAAACTAAAATGAGCAAAATCCATCACTTTCCGCTCTGAAAAATATTAAAAATTTACATGTCACATATATTTTTCTCATTAAAAGTAAGTCATTGATTAGAATTAAAAACAATTACCTAAAAATACATTGTAAATTAAAGGTAATTTTTGGTAGCATAGTTTTGATTTAAGCATGGTTAAGCATGATTTTGACCTTAAAGCATAGTTTTGATTTGGACTTATTTTTTATCACAAATAATTTAATGTACTGCAATTTTCAAAAAAAAAAAAATGTGACACTGGCATTTTATGAAGGTATAGATATCCACTTGTGCGACAAACATTATGTTTGTAAATACATCTCTGTCCATTTATATGAATATATTAAAGGAAAAATGTTATGAGATAACGAATGGATATATATCTATCAACATTGCAGCAGATTGTAATTATTTTTAAGTAAAATGGTTGATTGTCTATAATCTACTCATTTTTATGCATATGAACACCATTGAAAAAAAATACAACGGGAAATAAGAATGATCATCATCTTTATATAGAAAACCTTGATCTACATCAAATTTTGGCTGCAAGTGATGAAGTGCAATAATTTTAAAATGCGTGTTATCTTAATTATAAATCTTGATTCGAATCAAATTTTCAAATGATATTTCTTAGATTTCCAGTAAATATCTGATATTTTGAAGAAAACATACATTGGAAAAAAAAAACATTTATTTCTATTATATCAAAGTAAACGGGTTAATTTTGAACTGCATATTCTGGTTTTATAACAAGCAATTTTCTTTTTTAGACATTTCCATTATCAGTTTGTAAGAAATAAAATTTTTAAAAAAAAACACCTTTTTTTTCTAAAGGCGGAAAATTGTAACAATCATATTAAATTTTCGGTTAATCTGTTTTAATTTCTCAAATCAGATTTAGAAATGGTACTTCTTATATTTTTAATAAATATCTGATATTTTAACGATTTTTTTCCCTGGAATGTAAGGAATACATTTATTCCTATTATTTGAAAATCAACGCGTAAATTTTGAACTGCATATGTTTTTAATTGTTATGTTTTTAAGGCATTTGAATTATCAATTTGACCAGAAAAATGCAAAAAAGCTGCTTTTCCTAATGGCGACAAACTATAACAATCACCTTACAACTTTTACTTAAAACGTTCGTTTTAAAAATGAACTATCATAGAATAAAGATGTATTTATGTTTTTTTAATGAAATAATACACTTTAAAATTCAAAAAGGGTAGCAAAAACAAAAGCAAAGATTTGGCTGAATCAACATAATAGAGTTAATGACAAGGTCATATCTATGCGCCTATAAATAACCTATGTTACTTTACAATGAAATTATTTCTCTAACGGTGTTGACTTTGTAACGTAGAAAGAAGTACCATAAAACAAAGGTTTTTGAGAGTTGGCTTCAGTTCACATTTCGATAAGGTACGGCAATGAAATCAATCTCCAGTCGGAAGCTTCATTTGAGCGGCGCCAGCATCGAGAACAGAATGAAGGCTAAAAGCTTGTCCGAGACAGTGAAAATCAGAGTGATGTATCACCCGTCAGTTCCGCTTCTCAAGATTGGTAATTAATCAACCGAAAAACTTAATTCTTAAATATTACGGATTATTACTTGCTTGCTTTCGAGGCGATCTACTGTGACGGCTACTGCCATTTGTTTGTTCTGTCTGAAGAAAGGATTTGAAAAGACATATTTTATATATTTTGGTATATTTAATATAAATATAGTTTGGATAAGAAAATGATCTTAAGGGAATCTTGCATTTTTGATTATGAATGTATTTTCATTCAATTTTATTTTCCTAAAAGACTAAATCCAAACAAAGAATTTGGTGACTTTTAAAGCTTGGGAAAACTGAAAATACTTGCTTTTATACTATGTAGAAGTGTTTTTTTGAAATCTTATGGTACTACTTAGTTAAAAATATCTGAAACAAACATTGATTTATAGCATATTTTGAAGTTTTTATTTATGATATTTTAAAACAAATATCATTCAAAATCCCCAGCTCCAATAGAATAAATTGTAGTTATTGCTGATTATTTCTTATTTATTCTATGAAAAGCAATATGACTGGTTTTTCTAAAATGTATTTAAACTGTAGAAGAAAAACTATATATCAATTTACACTACTGGTGAAAATTTTAAGGAACTTAGAGTTTTTTCAAGAATAAGCCCCCACCCACCTACCCCCAAAACAGTTATATTTTTTGTCATTTAATGTGATGGTTTTTTTTTTTTCACGTCAGTATGTTAAATAAAATTAAAGGCAAGATATATTTATGTTATTGAAAAAAAATGTTTAATTTCAAAAAGAATAAAATACAAACAAAATGTACAGGTTATCTGTATCGGAATCTATTTTGGTTCCCCGGAATAAAATAAGTAAAGAAAAAATGTCAAGTTGATTTCATCAGAAAAAATAATAAATGAGTTCAAGTTAATTGAAAAGCATTAAATATTTGGTTGGGCTACCTCTGACTTCAATCACAGCAGCCACTCTGTTAGGCATGGAATCCTTAAAGCTTTATAACACTTCTTTTGGTATTTCATGGTGTCAAAATTTAATTATTGCTTTCTGAAGTACTCGTTTTGTTCTCGGATGATCCTCGGTTATTTTCTTTCCCATTATAATCCATAAATTCTCAATGGGGTTTAAATCTGACGAATTTACTATCTCTGCGAGAACATTAATACCATGTTTTGCAAAAGCAGCCTTAATCTAAAATAACGGATGTTTCAATATAGAGGCCAGAACTGAACTAAAATGGAATTTAAAATAAATTGTAAAGATTTTATTAATTTTTTCGATGTATGGCAGAGTGCTAGATCTTACAGAAATATCCATTTTTGTCTTGGGAACATATTACGAGCACTAAGAAGCAATTGATCCTTCAGCATTCCAATATACTTGTCACCATTCATGGTTCCCTGTACAAAATGCAGTCGTCTAGTTCACTGATATGACATGCACCCCCACACCATTAAGCTTTCTGTGTATTTTGATGTACGAACCAGACATTGTGTCCCCATGCTCTCATTCGCTTTACGTGGCCAAACGTGGCCAGACTTGTCAGACATTAAAAAAAAGGGACTTTCATCGCTGAATATAATTTATTTCCATTCCGGAATACTCCAATTTTTGTGAGCTTTGTCCCATCCCAATCCACATTGCTTTCGTCACTTCTGGATTTTTTCTTGTTACTTTTTCCTTGTAACCAGCTTCACAGAACCTTCTGCGAACTGTTCTGGGACTGGCGATGGCAGACGTGGACTCATTCCATTCTGTTGCAAGTGAGGAGAACTTGCAAATCCTTTCGTACAGCATAATCGTGTCAATGTAGCATTATCACGTTTAGAAGATAACCTCAAACAACCAATTCTAGTTTTTTTTTTTTTTTTTTTTTTTTTTTTAATCTACGGTTCATTCGGTTTTGAATCTCTTTATAAGGCATGAAACAGTCGACTCACTGTAATCACACCAATGAGCAATGCTTTTTTTTATGCATTAAAATAATAGTCTGGCGCTTTTCACGCCTTAATTCCCACATTTTAAAAAGAAATGAACAGTTTAAATTGGAAAGCAATGCACAGCGAAAGCATTTGGACAGCGCAACAAATGAAATGAAATCCTTCGTGGTCGGAGCGATTTATAATAAACTACCGAAATGACACAATTGTTGCAGTCGATTACTTCACAATGGTTGGCACAATGGCTTGAAACTTCTCCATCAAATTTATACTAGAAAATATCACTTTAAATGAAAAAAAAATATTTTGGGGGAGCTTATTAAGGGAAAAACGCGAAATTTCTCAAACTTGCAATATTTTTTACCAGTAATGTACTATTCAAAAATTAAGTAATATTACAAAATATGTACATTTTTATTTAATTAACAGTTAATTAGATGTATGTTTGTCGTCCACAAACATGTAGGATTTATTTCATACTGAAAAGGACACCTTCAAATCTTCACTTAATTTTCTCAAAATTATTTAGTATTTAGTTTCTAAATATTACTTTAAGTTATTCATGAAAAATTGCAATGCATTGCAAAGAATATATTTTTAATTTTAATTTTGCACTCAAATTAATCTAACATTTTTTTTTTATTACTTGTCTTTAAAACAAGAATTTATGGAATAAATATAATTAACAAATACTCTTCAATAAGTAAATCAGTTTCTCTAAGCTAAGTATTAAAGAATATCTTTAAATAGTTCATATGATCGAAATGAAATACTGAAAATGAAATATTAACCAAAGCATTTCTTCACTAATTGTAAAGATTCAAAATAAAAATAAATAAATAAACCATCTGAAAATTTTTATTGCATCTCGTAACTAACTCAAATATGCTTTTCTTCTGTATTCTATTACTTAAAATGCTAAAATATATATATTTTTAAAATTTCGATTACATTCTAGAAAAATTAATGTATTGTAAATGTTCTACGAGAACTCGTTTAATTTTTAACAACTTGATTTCAATGAAAAATATAATAGATTTCTAATAATTGCTGCCAATACATATTCAAAGAAAAATTAAAACAATTCCGAAACTTATTAATACAAATTACCAGTGAAATAATTATAACAAACAACAAATTATCAATCAGTAATATGCATATGTAATAAAAATACAATACTAAAATAATGAAATTCATGCAAGAATAATCATGAAAATCATGGAATATTATATTTTGTAAAACATAATTAGAATTCATTTTGTAATTTTGTTTACTGTATGTAAACTTATACAATCTTTTTCTTAATAAACATTTGCACGTATTCTTAGATTCCAAGCTCAGGACCATTCTATGACGAAAAGAAAAGAAATAAAAGTAGTAGTACATATTTTATAAAACATTTTTGAGTTCATCATTTTAAAACTGTGTCCTTTCACATTATAAAAGTCAGGTACATTTAAAACCAAATTTAAGGAGTTTTTTTTTCCAGAATTTCAATTATAGGAGCACTCTGACATGATAAATAAAATTTAGCATCCATCACTTCATTTGCATTTTCGATTATAAGAATAACGTGGGTTTTTCCGGAAACACTGTATAATATCATGCTATAAATGTAAATTTATTAGGTGAATTCAAAGAAATAATATACATAATTCATTCCCATTTAACTATTTCGTCTTTCAAAGTAATATTCTTTTTCATAGTTTTTTTTTAAATCTCAAAGTTCTGTAGTGAGATGATAATTCTTTAAAAATTTCTTAAATTGGGTCTCACGTTAATGGGGAGAAACTTCCAGAATTCATCCTGGAAGATGAAAAAGAAATCATCAGTCATTTTCTTACGCATACCTCGAATAATAAATTAATAGCCGGATACGGACACTTATTTCAAGTTTCCTGGAAGAAGGGAAGACGAGCATAGGTCTATTTACGGATCATTTAAGTTTTTTCTACATTTCTGCTTTTAAGTTTTTTCTAAGAAACTTTTTTTAAATGTTTTAAAAATTGAAACCTAAAAGCAGACAGTACAATTTATTTAAAAAATGGAACTCCCGTAATTGATATTATTTTCATGCTGCTACTGCGGGAAAAAAATGCTTTTCTCTTTTATTAAAAGAAATGCATGAGCTTAGAATAAAATTAAAGCATAATCATCTTTAAAAAAACTTGTAATAAATTAAACAAACAATTTAGATTTACCCATGGATTGCGAAAGAATCTGGTGTAGTATCTATGATAATCATCGTGACTCCAAGGAGATGAATAATTAAGGTCCAGTTCTATGGATCATCGCTGACATTTATATAACCTTACCCGTAGGAGATATGTTCCGCCATTGAGATGGAGGATAGTGGATCACACAACAGTGCTTCACCACCAGAAAAATAAGACTCCGTTTATTTTTGCTGGTTCACAGGCCTTATTTAGCGGGAAAAGAAAATCGACTACAATATATTTTTCAGTAAGAAAAAGAATACAATCAAAACCTTCGTTTAAATTGTGAAAGCAGCCTTAATATATTCGTACAGTAATTGAAAGAATAGAAAATTGATGTCAAAGCATTTTTGAAATGCAGGTAATAAAATAGGGTAAATATAAGATTTAATAAAAATCATTGAACAATTCTACATTTTAAAATTTTAAAATGTTTCTTATTAATAAATAAAAATAATTATGGGGATTGTAAGGTATTCAATTGATGTTAATAAATAATAAAAATACTAAACGAGTGTCGTATTTACAATTTAAAGTAAATCTCAAAAATAATAATCAGACGATATATAACTCTGAAATTTAAAACGATAAAAAAAAAGAATCAAAATATTTCGGCATATAAATTCTCACTTAAGAAGTTAAAATTTTAAAACCAGGAGTTGGTAACAAATTGTGGATATTAATTTATTTTTCGAAGTAGTCCAATACAATTTGCTTTTAAACAAAAATTTTCGCTGAGAAATATTTCTTCTCCTTTTAAATGCTTGCTTAATTTCCAAATGAAAAATTCTTCTCTTGCAAAAAAATAAATATTCTCCGATAATTTTTTATCATGTATTAATATTAAAAGTGCTTATACTTCTTAAAAAAGAAATTCCATTTACCTTATGAAAATGGTTAAGACATTTGTTTTTATTAATGGATTATAATTTTACTCTCAAAAATTCTTATGCTTCCTTTTTAAGTAGCTATAATAATCTTGGTTGCTCAACTAAAAAGTATATAAGTTAAAATACTGTACCTTGATAAAATAAAAATGCAAGCAATTGATAACTTTTTTTTTCTCATTTTAGCAGACAATAATCACTAAGTTTTAAAATATGAACATTTAATAAAAATTAATTATAGCAGAAATAATGATGAGTTTTGTCCGAAGTATTGTTATTATTGATACCTCAGAAATTTTCTTTGTTCTTGAATAAGTAATGAAGAAGTAATCGACTAATATTCCATTGTATACAAATGGTAATTTTTACTTACATAGATCATGCAATTATTCCAAAATACATTTTCTGAAACATGGTTCACCTGTAACTCCTATGAAGAGGTTAAATTGCCAGAAAAAGGGAGCCATTTTAAGAAATACATTTCCCACGTGTTTTGTTCGTTTGTTTTTATCTTCCTTATTTTTCTGTGCATGGTGATTTCAGTTTCTAAATAAATATGTCATTTCTTCATATAAAAGAAAAGACATGCAAGTCTCATAAAATTCAAAACATTGAGTTCTAGATCTTTTTCAAAGAACGAAATGGAGAAAAAAATACTGTGAGTAAATACTGTTGCACATGCGGCTGAAAGGCAACTCTGACATTCACAAGTAAAACAATGGCACTTCGGAATGTCAAATCAGAAAGCTCCATTTTCGCTGAAGTGCACTTCCGCAGTTTATCCATTCGAGAGTAACAAGAGAAATAGAAGTGGCAGTGTAAGGCTATTTTTACTCTTGCTAAAAGAGGTCGACTTCGACCTTCTCATTGACTGGTGGAGAATAGATGGCTTTGCGTCCTGTCTTGGCAAGCAGCGTTTCTTTGTTTCCAGTGACAGGAGTAAGTTATGCATGGCGATGGATCTATATGCTTAAAAGTCAATAATTCGATAGGGAAAAATTATCTTATATGTCTCATTTTAAATTGTTAACTAGCTTTCAAAATTCTCCAAGGATAAAAAAAAAACATGATGAAACATATGATGGTAAACATAACATGACATTTAATGATGTAAATGCTGAATTTACATTAAATGTAAATATTGAATAATTTATTAAATAAATTCAGCTTTTTGATCGCTGTTTTGTTAAAATGTGAAATGGAATTAACAAATTTAATTATAATTTATCCAGTGATGAATTACGCATTCAATAGAAAATAAATATTAAAGCATAAATTGAGATTCTTTTTAATTTGAAAACAAAGAAAGAATATAGGATTTTTATTAAAGCTAATGTATTAAATTTGCAAAAGTAAACTTTAAACTTACAAAATTATTTATTATGATTACGTGTTCATAGGATTTCGCGCTCAAATTTCTTATTCAAATGACATTATATTTCTTAATAAACATATTAATGTTAAGTTTATGAATATCATATTAATATAAGTATCATTTAATTGAAACTGAAAATATTAAGAAGCAATTGCTATATGATATATGAACATGCGCTGAGATAATTAAAATTTATCTTTCAAGCCTTTATAAGCGGCAAGCGTTTCTGTAATATATCTATACTCACTGTTGCTATCGTTGTCCTCTTCAACTTATCTCTGAGTAGACTGAATTATACCTGCTCATCTGGTTGTTAATCTTCCGAATGTATTAAGACTAAAATCATATGACAATCATTTCTGTTACTAACCAATAAAAATTAAATATATTATAAAACTTGTATTATCACATCTATTCAAATGCGCAGTTTAATTTTTAGATTGCTTTTAGAAATCTCTATCAGATATTCTAACGAAATTTGGAAGAAAGAGAACTTGTTTCTTAATAATATTTTTGTTTCTTTTATTGAAAATTTTACTAATAAAAATTATTTTCAGCTCGAAAATTTGCAATGCTGATTTTTTTGTAAATAACGAATTACGTTTTGTGAATAACGAATTCTATTCCGAAATATTCACATTAGTTTTTAAGTATATTACAATGAATTTTATCAATTCTTTTAATTTCTTCATT
>JAPMOR010042164.1:0-58185 GCA_026543865.1 Argiope aurantia | reverse complement strand
AAAAAATTCTTTTTATCTTTCGTTAATGTAAAAAGCAGTAACTTTTCAGCTGTAATATTTTCTAAAGTTTTAACAGAAAAAACGTAAACAATTCACATAATTTTTAATTAATTAAAATTATTTAAAATTTCAAAAAATCGCTTTTCGGGGCACATTTTTACCCTCTAAATTATATATGTATCATTCTTCAAAGTTCTAAGTGAAAGAGTCTAGGCAGTAGAACGCAATCACATATATATATAGAAGCTTACACAGACATTCATCTTAATTTTTACTAACATAATATTATTATAAAGTACTTACTAACATGATATACTATACTATATTTAATATTACTAACATAATTACTACTATAAAAATTGAAATAAGTTTTTACTGAACATTAATTTACGAACGGTTTGAAAATCAATGAATATTATTATATGAATAGCATTAGACATAAATATTGAAATACTTTAAATTCATAAGTTTTTACTGAACATTAATTTACGGACGGTTTGATAATCGATGAATCTAATATATAAAAATCTCATGTCACGGTGTTTGTGTTCGTACTCCTCCGAACACAAACACCGACTCGACCGATTTTTATGAACTTTTTTATGTGTATTTGATAGGTATGAGAATAGATTATAAAGTATATTTCATAACGCTAGGTAATTAGAGTGTCCCTATCCACGTTCAACGTACGCTGATGAGATCAACGCTTGCTTGAAATCATTGCCACTGTGGCATAATGTTGAAAAAGTCCAGCTAAAAATAAACATGCACGTCCAAATGCTACAAGATCTATCTGCTGAAACATTCTCGGATCAATTGTTAGATATCGACGATTCAAAAGTTGCTGTCTATGAAAATACTGGATGCGTAAAATTTCCCACTAATTTCTGCATTATTGTTGAATCACAAAATGCTCTCATTGACCGCATATTTTCCGATGTACGCACACAATACATAAATAATGTGTGGCTGGCAGAAAGAGCCATTTTGGCAGTAAAAAATGTGGACGTCGACGATTTAAACTTTAAGATACAGCAATCGTTGCCAGGCGACTCAATTTCATACAAATCGATAGATACAGTTTTCGATGCTAACGAAGCTGTAAATTATCCAACAGAATATTTGAACTCACTGGATTTGCCAGGCATGTCACCAGACTAAAATTTGGATCTCCGGTTATTTTACTTCGGAATTTGAACCTACCACGGCTGTGCAATAGCACGCGATTGGTCGTTAAAAAATCGAAGCCACCATTTTGAATGGCAAATTCCGAGCCGAAAATGTTTTGCTACCACATTTCCAATGATTCTCACAGACGTGCCAATCGAATTCAAACGCGTTCAATTTCCTATTAGATTAGCATTCGCAATGACAATCAATAAGTCGCAAGGCCAAATGATGTCTGTTTGCGGTTTAGATTTGGGTACACCATGTTTTTCACACGGACAATTATACGTGGCATGTTCTCGCGCGGGTATACCATAGAGGTTATTTGTGTTGGCTAAAGACAGACTGGCTAAAAACATCGTACACTCAATTGCTCTTCGAAATGAATATTCATTTTCTTTATTTCACTTTTATACTTTAGGATAAAAAATATATTACTTTTTTCACTTTGCGTTTAACTTTTAAGAGATCAAACAATATATATGTTCGTTACGTTAATGAAATGCATTGTATTGAGAAAATGAATGATTGGTGTTTTTTTGTTTTTATCGGCGATCATCATCTACAGCGCTCCATTCCTCTTTCTGTTATAGATCCCATCCCCAAACACTTATAATACATTCGTTATTTTTTAATTAGCAACCAAAATATTCACTAGAAATAATTTATATGGCAGAACAACGTTTGCCGGGTCAGCTAGTATTATTTTATAAATAGCATTAGAGATAAAAATTGAAATATTTTAAAATCATAAGTTTCTACTGAACATTAATTTACGAACGGTTTGATAACCGATGAATATTATTGTATGAATAGAATTAGTGATAAAGATTGAAATATTTTTAAATCATAAGTTTCTACTGAACATTAATTTACGAACGGTTTAATCAATGAATATTATTATATGAATAGCATTAAAGATAAAGATTGAAATATTTTTAAATCACGTTTCTACTGAACATTAATTTATCAGCGGTTTGATAATCAATTAATATAAATTTTCAAGTCATTAATAGTAATTTTTTTTATTTGGTCAGATGAGATAAAATGCAAATGAATTCCTTTTAAATCTTGAATAGCGTTATTTACAACGAGTTTGACTTCAGTGTCGCTAAATCGCGTGACAGCAATTTATTATTCAGCAAATCATTCGATAATTCCATTTTATGATTTCCTTATTCAAAGGATAAGGATGTAACAAAAAACGGAAAAAAATACATTATCGACTTTTTCACTATTCACTACAGGTAAATTGTAGACTTCACAGCAAAATTCTGTATACTTGGCGATGGATATTAGGTATAAAAAACAACATTGTGTTAAATAAAAAAAGTTTTTTATTTTTGTCAATACAAAATGCATTTAAATGTTTAAAAACTTCGCAATGTCAGAGAATTTATAAATATTTACAATTATCTGACTGAACCAGTAATTAGATATTTGCTATAAAATCTGTTGTTGTTGTTCGATTTGAATGCAAGCTCCTGGCTTGTTTTCTGGTATAGACTCGGGAGATTTTTCGCCAACAGCCGCCAAAACTTTTCTCGTCTCTTTTTTCATCCTTTTATTCTTTCAGTAGGTTTTTGCACATCCTTATCCTTCAAATTATTTGTAATTAAGCACTTTTTTTTTTATTTTTTCGAAAATTAAGGAAATTAACTTCTGAAAAATCCTCATTCATAAAATTTCGTGAAAAATTTGAGCCAAAATTTTACTTTCTTGTGTACAAAGTATAGAAAGAGAAAGCATGCTCACTCTTGACTCACGACTATCTATAGCTTTGATTATAAAAATTAAATTTCAGATTACGAAATACAGTATAATTTTAGATATTGATTTATATTATGTACGATCATAATACATATCATAAGTTGTATTAAAAACAGTTGAATCAAAACTGTGTTTAAAAATATATATACGATTTGTCTGTCAAAATAAATTTTCAGCCGTGACCTTATTCGTAACTGTCAAAAAGATTTGTCCAAGAGTTTTCGATGAATCCGCATGCTTAAGACAGCCTTGAAAAACAATTTTTTCCGGTGGGGTGGGATGGGGTGAGGGTGGGGGAATTATATTTATCTGAGATTGAACCCCATAATTTAAAATGCAACAAGCTGGATATTGAAATTTAGTATGAAGTCTAAACCCTAGAGCTCAAAATTTCTAGTAAGTATTGGATTAAATCCAATCAAAAGAAGTCTGTCTATCTATATTTCCAAGTATAAGTAAACCGTTTTAAAGAATTCAATTTCACTATCCATCCGTCCGGCAAAATGAGAACACAATAATTCAAAAGCACAATTATCTAGATGGATGGAATTTAGTATATGGTTTTAGTACTAAAGGGTGTCCTAAAATTAACACAAGATTTGAATTTGCCACTATTCTTGAAGTAAAGTGTTGGCAACGCTATTAAAAAAATGATTTGATTGTTGATAGTTTAGAATTTTTAAAAATGGAGCGTTACACGATAGAACAACGTGTTTTTATTGCTGAACAATATTTCAAATAATTCAGGTGGCTACAGTTCGAAAATTTGAGAATTGGTCCCCTAGATCGTGTGATTTAACACCACTGGATTTCTTTTTGGGAGTTATTTGAAGTCAAAGGTCTATGCTAACAATCCCACAAGAAAACGTGCATTGAAGAAGAGAATTCAAAGCTGCATCAACGAAATTCACCCTCATTTATGCTAAATGATCGTGGAAAATTTCGACAAAGGAGTGCATATGTGCCAGCAAAGTCGTCTGCCTCGTTTTCCCAATGTCTTATTTCATACATAACCCTATCTTGTGTACTTTACGATTCAATAATACTATAACACTTTTAAGAATAAAACTATTAAAACTCAAATTTTATCAAATCAAACTCAAAAACTATTATTTAACACAACTTTTTCGTTAACACGTTGTTCTATCGATAATGCTCCATTTTTACTAACCCTAAACTATCAGCTGTCAAATGTTTTTTTTTTCTTTTTATTCATATATAAAGGGTTGCTAACACTTTATTATATGAATGATTTCAAATTCAAATCTCCCGTTAATTTTAGGACATCCTTTAGCATTATTGATCGTATCAAATTTAGACCAAGTTTATCAAAAGGTTCACTGTTTGTTGATCTGACAATTCAAACTTATGTCACAGGTAGATTAATGTAATGATTGTTAACACTAAATTCAATATCTTTATTTTAATTTTGACAAAATGCATCAATCAATAGACGGTCTCTTTGTCTTTATATGAACACCAGAAATAAAAAAACACAATAAGTAAGATAAATTAAATTTGGTATATAATTTTGACTCTAAAATTTTAGATCTATATTAGTTTTGGACCAATCAATGTATCTTTTATTATATTACACGACTAAACAGACAATGTACTATAGTCGTATACAAGTAAATTAAAAGGAAAACACTCCAACTACTTTATAAATTGTTTTCTTTTTTTTCCCTCATTTCCACAATTTAGTTAAACTTTTCAATAAGAAAAAAAAATAAGTACCTTTTTAACTATTCTGACAGTGAATGAAGGATGTGACATATTTCAGCGCCACTTATCAATTTGCCTTTAAACAACAACTGCTACATTTTTTTTTTTAAGTTCGATACTTTGTATCCGTAAATAAGTAGTAACAAAACAGAGTAGCAAATGTATTCGGAGAAAAAAAAAAGTCTCCGAAAAACGACAAAAACTAAAGAAAGCATGAAAGTTTTTACATACTCTTGCTCCGCTAGCATCTCTCTCCGCACCATAAAGTAGAAAAAGGGTTTGTTTTTCTCGTTTTCTGTGTAAAATGGTTAAGTGAAGTGTATTTTTATTGCAGGGGCAAAAAAAGTTGATACAATAAAAAGTAAGAATGAATTCATTTTTTAAAAAATTATTATTAATTTATTAATTGGGACTACCTTGTCCAATCCGAATATTAGTTTCAGTGGTTGCTGAACTATTAACAAATAAAGCATTTATGTTGTTGTTGCTGTGTATGGCACTTATCATAGACAAGTCCAATGACAATGTCAGCGATTTTGAGCCGAGGTTTAGCGTCTCTTGTTTCAGAAGCGCCATCTAGGGCCAAGAATACGTCTTAACTACTCATACTTCACAGTCCTTTTCACGAGGCGGACGTCATTCATATATTTCATTCACTTATCGACTGATCGTAATTTAGACTTGAATCAGAGAACGATCACCTCTGATCTAGTACCCTCAATGGTATTGTCTCGACTTGGAGGACTTTGTGGCTACGACAGATTTATACGTGCACCAGCTGCCACGTGCACGGAGAGTCTTCGGCCGGTTAAAACACGCAACTCAAGGGATGCGATTTCAACGCCCTTCCAACCAGGCTATCCCGGCCTGCGAAAGCATTTTTATGAAATTTTACTTTGTTATTTGATTAGACAGAAAGAAATTGGGATGGATAACATTTGGTATGTAGTTTACATACCAAATTTGCAGATTTCATTGCATTTTGAGCCAGATTAGTTTACAAGAAGTCTGTCTGTCTGAGTACTAGTAAACTCGATTGCTACATAACGTAAATGTCTATATAGATGAAATTTGGTATACAGATTTAAAGTGTGTATCCATATCAAATTTTTAATCAAATCCATTAAAAGGTTAACGGTCCGACGATCAGTATTTTCGTATATGTATAAATGCGACAACTCAAAAGCGCAGTGACTCAAATAAATGAAATTTAGTATGTAATCTTGTCATTAAATTTATAGCTTTATGTCAAATTTTGGTTTTAATTTGTCGGAAAAAAATTCCAAATGCATATTCTTTTCACAATTTTTTGAAACACAGAATCTTTATATGCGGTATTCTTAAAACAAAAACTGAGTGTTCACTACTTTGTTGAAGGTCCACTATTTTATGCGGGGGAAAAGAGGGAGAATGCTTTTATTAGAGAGTATGGCGCTTGTTAAATATTAAGAATTAGAGAGTATAATAAGGAATTACATATTGATAGCGTCCTGAGATAACTCAAATCAATATAAATAAAAAAAATTAATATTAAGAAATTTTTGGCAATTACGCATTTTTTTGGTAGATAAATTACCTAAAAATGTGAGTAGATGTCTGCGTTTAAAGCATTCTAATTATCTAAATTCCGCAGAAATTTTCTTGCTTTTGACATATCTATAAAACATACATTCCATGTTAAAAGAAAGCCCATGTCAACAAATCTAGGGGATTAAATAGATAATAAAACTAGTAAAACTACTATTATAACATCCGAAAGCGCTGCATTGTCTTCAGAAACCTGTAATAAAAGTTTCAGCAATTTTACCTTCATTTACGATGTTTACTTCATCGAAACGAAAGAACCTGCGATCTTTCCGCCAAAGGTTATCTTTTCAAGGTCAATGATATCATAGTGACCTTGAGGAGCATTTTCATGAAAAGGAAACAATTTGAAAAATCTGTGCGCGACGTAATGCGCCTGTTTTTGTTTTGCCTTCTTAACAATTTCTAAATCGTTTGTAAGTAAATCATAAACATAAATTTGAAAACTGTTGTGTGTGATATGAAAGCAGATGTAGTTGAAACTCAGGCATTTTCTAGATGATATTGTTTATTGAAATAATATGCTGACAGGTTTAATTTGTTTTCATTGTAGATATTATAATTAATTCCGATTTTCAACCTTAGTAAAATAAATTAATTAGTGATAAAAAAATATATACTCTTCAACTCAAGATTTCGCAAAATGCTGTACAATTTGCGCTACTATAAGTTTTTTTTAACAAAATATTTACACCTCAACCTAGCATATCGGTTTGAAACATGGAATTTTTGGCACAACATTCCGATTTTTTTTATTAGTTTCTCATATACGAAGTATAGAGATATTATAATAGACATCAACAAATTCGAAATCGATATTTCGATGACTCTCCACGTTTTTAAAGTTTGAAAAACACATTTTCGGAAAATTTCCGTTTATCTATCTGTCTGTGACAAAGCTAACTCAAAAACATTTTGAGCTAGATGGATAAAATTTGGTATAAGGTTTTTACACCAAATTTGCAGATTTCTATAAAATTTTGAGTAAGTTAATTTTGTCTTGCTATTCGAATATAAGTTTAGCACAATAACTACAAAACGAAGAGAGCAAGATAGATAAAATTCGGTATGTGAATTTAACATCCATAATGTAGATACCTGCCAAATTTTGAGCCAAATGTTAGTAAAAGTTGACTATCTGTCGGTCTGTACTTTCAGAAGCATACTAAACTCGATAATTCAAAAACGCAATAAACTTAAATATATCAAATCTGTTATATGAATTTGTGACTTTAAGTGTAGTTTTGTGTCAAATTTTTGTTTCAATCCGTTGACAAGAACACGTCTGAAAACCAAACTCGATTTTTGGATACTGTTCACCCCATGCCAGGGATTAATTGCCAAAACACTCGCCAAGGATCACCAGATAAATCCCTAAATTCTCACAAAAGGTTAATGCTTTGTAACTATTGTACACCAATGCCATGCAAGGCATTCACTGGGATAACATCTTTATTAGAGAGTATGCGAGAAAGTTTTGAGGTGACTACTCCCGCTGGTTTTATTTCGTTTTCGCCTCTTCATTGTTCCAATGAATTCTGGCATTTGAAATAATAATAATACAAATGCCTATCATATTATACTTTAGTTTTTAATATTTTTTTAGGGGGACAGTGCTTTTATATTAACAAGAGGAAAATTTTCTTATCTTCATTTTACTAATTAATATTCCAATCCCTCCATATTTTATCACCTTTTTATGTCCCTTTCAGTTTCCTTGATAGGAACGAAAATTGCACATTTCCAATACAAGTAATATATTTCAAAAGAATAAATTTTAATTTGGAATCCGAATTGAAAATTCTTACCGTGAATTATTTTATTACTAATAATAAAGATGAAATGTGTGTGTTGGCACTCTGCAGGCCAGATCGTTTGACCTAGATCTACTAAACATGGAACACATATACTTTGGAGCGTGGAAATGTGTGTCTCAGGAAGGTTCTTTTTCTTTCTGAAAAATGTTTATTAAAATTTTAATTAATTAAAAATTTATAGCGAAATTTTGAAGTTTTTCCGCAATAAATTCCGAAAAGACAAAAATGTTTATATCATCTTAAAATCAAAAAAAAAAAAAATATTTTTAATCCTGATTTTATTTTTAATAAATTTTTGAAAATATATTTTAAACATATTTTTGGCAATAAATTTCATCGTTGAGATAAAAGTTAAATCGTTTTCATTGTATCTGTTAATATTTCCTTTTAGCTTTTTCTTTTTTCATTCTTAATGATCAAGCTGTGAAGATTTGACCTATTTTTCCATGTTGAGCAAAATATGCTTTTAATAAAAAATTATAATGAATAAATGAATAATGAAAAAAAAAAAAGATTTAACATCTGGATGTTTTGATGTTCTTCTCCCTTGAAGACATGATGGATCCATTTGAAACGACGAGACACACATCTGTGACTCTTTATCTGAATACAACAAATGACTAGATACAATGACTCTACTAGTGAAAAGGATCCACATCTGGCGAACCGTAGGCACTTAACTAGGTGTGGGAAAACGGGTGACATTACATCTGGCGGCAATGCCAATTACCATGTGAGAGAAACGGGGCCACATTACAGTATTTATATATTAATCACATTTTATTCTTATTAATCAACAATTTTTTAATAATAAAAATAATTAAAGTAATTAAATTAATAAAAAGAATTAACGCTTTTTTTATAATAAAAAATAATTCACTGTCCAACCATACATAAATTGTATTAATAATATTAATCTACTGACGTCAACCGATTGTGATGAAATACAAATTATCTTACAAGGGGAAGGCACGGGGTTGAAATCTGATATCGTGATGAGATTTAGTATGATGATGGTATACATTTAGAATGTTCATTCATGAAAATATTAAAACGCAATGGCCAGGCAATTTCGAGAAAATGGTCCTGAAACTTTTTGTAAAACTTATATGTTGATAACTTGACTCCCCTCCCGGTGATCCCAATGTCACGGTTGTCTAGGTAACCGTCTCGTAAACCGAAGGTCAGAGTTCGAAACGGCCTAGGATTTTTTTTTTCTTTTTTAATAGCTTTTATTCAATTAAAAATTTAAAAATACTTTTAATTAATATGTTTTAATTTTTTTTCCTCCAAAATAAATATTTATTATTGAAATACATAATAATAAAATTAAAATTTTAAAAGAAAAAAATTATACATAAATAAAGAAAGCATAACATAAATGGTGATAATTATTAATTATAAATACTCGCATCGTAAAAAAAATTCAATATTTCTAAAAAATTATCCTATATACATTTACTTTCGATTATATATAAGAACCGGAATGGTAACTATAGTAAAAGCATTGGAAACAAAATATATTTCGACATCTTGCACAACTGATAAATGATGATTGTCCACAAGAGCAAGGTTTCTTTAAGAGATCTATGGGAAAACAAACTTCATTTGCATTTAAAAGCATCTCTCTTTCATCAGAAAGTTGGACAGCGTACCATGCATACCTTATCATCTTATTAAAAATTGGTGATGGCAAATGATGGTGTACAATTAATTGAATATTTACACTATCTTCGCGAGAATTTATTTCTTGATCATGTTCGATTAAATAAGAATTATGTATACGCTTAATATGCTTTGAACCATATGCCTGCGCATTCAATAAATTAACGCTCTCTACTATTTCTTTTGATTACTGCAGTTGGGGGTTTGCTTACATATTTAACAAATATCAGCTGCTCCCTTCAATTTTTGATATAAGTACAGTTTCGTTGAATTGATAATTTATTATTATTAAAATCCCACAATCTAAAAATTAATTGTTTGAAAATGATGCATGCAAGTTAAATTATCTGTAGCCATTAATGTCACGTTTTTAATTATTTTTCCTTTAAATATTAAATTATAATTTAAGCATTAAAAGAACATACATTTATCCTTGCATAAAAATAAGTAGCATATTAATTAAAACTATCTGTAAATAGTTAATTAACTTTAAATAATTTTATTTTTAAAAAAAAAATGCATCTGTATTTATAATTTTTCTTTTAAAATTTTAATTTCATTATTATGTATTTCAATAATAAATATTTATTTTGAATGAAAAAATGTAAAACATATTAATTAAGAGTATTTGTAAATTTTTAATTGAATAAAAGCTATTGAAAAAAGAAAAAAGAATCCTAGCCAAATTCGAAACCTCATCTTCCGCATATGAGACTGTTACCTAGACAACCATACCATCGGGATCATCGGGACGGGTGTCAAGTTATCAGTATATAAGCATTACCAAAAGTTTGAAGACCATTTTCTCGAAATTGAATGGCTATTGCGCTTTAATATTTTCATGAATGAATGTTCTAAATATATACTATCATCATACTAAATCTCATCCCGATCTCAGATTTCAACCCCGTGCCCTCCCCTTGTTAGTAAAAGAAATTGAACAATAAAAATGGACAAATCCGATTGGATGATAATGTTTGCAAATTGGCGAGATCAGTTCTTGTTATTAATACTGTAGCCTTTGCCAAAATTTTATTTTGTGATATCCCTCGAAATTTTCGAATGTTGAAGCGAGGGGAAAGGGATTCGATGATCACTAATAACATATCTCAGCTTTCTTATAAAACAAAAATGTTCGAAATCGATATTATAGTTGTGTCTGGGTGACTTAGTCAAGGTCTTACGCCATTCAGAATATATGATGAAATAGTATTTTTGAAAGTTCTATCGAAAATGGAGGAAGAAAAAAGGATAGACGATTGCTGATGACATATCTAGAGATCACGAGATGTTGCATAAAAAAAAATTGATGAAATCGAACCAGTGGTTAGGACAGGAGGAATGTTCCTTTGAGTTGTCTAGGTTATTTTAAATATAAATGAAAATAAGCTCAAAATATTTAAATTTCTTTAGTTGCGTGTTAGAGCTGTTGTGAATAATTTTTACATAGGGTAAATAATACTTTAAAACATTAATATCAATTTTGATTCGAATGCAATGGCATATGGTATAAAATTTATCAATAAAAAATGAATAATTATGTATACAACTATTTTGAATTTTATAAAGGACCAAGAGCAATAGTGATATAATAAATATATAGTGGAAAAAATACTTACATAGTAAAAATGATCTGCAAATTTAAGAGAACCAATGGAAAGTGTGATAAACGATAGGAAAATAAGGCAAAAATATGTGGATATTTGATAATATTGTATGCCAATCTATTTTTGAAATTACTCTTGCGGAAAAATCATATTTATTCTAAAAATCAGAAATATTCGAACGGTTTTTTAGATGTTTGGAAAAACTTGATGAATTTTCGTAGATTTTTCAAAATTTCTACATTTTTTCCACATAATTAAAAAAAAAAAAAACTCTGATAATCCCTGATCTTATAATTACATCAACATATTCCTTTTTTTTCAGTTCCATGGTCAGAAAAAAAGTTAATAAATAAATTACAGAAGCTTGCTTGGGCAGTACAAAAATTTTCCGTCACTGCACATTTTATATTATGATATCAGTTATATAAAAGTGATATATATATCTGTTATATAAACGAATATAAAAGCTACTAAAAGAACTAAGAGAAAACTATTCTGGACATAAAGTATTAACTGATATAATTTGAAGTATATGAATAGCGTGCAACTCATAAAAAGAAAATAAATTAATCAACAAGAACATGCCTAAATATGTTACAAGGAATAAGACTGTTTTTTTTAGGTAAAATTCGAATTCTGTGTACTCAATATTTTGAGTTTCCATGTTTTCAAAATTTATTCTCTGTTAAGATAATAAAAGGTCAATAAAATTTATTGTATTTTATAATGTGTTTTTAAAGAAATCTATAAATTTTACGATTCAAAGAAATTTCACTCAATAAATCAACTTTCTAGTAAAATACACTTTAAAAAAATCAATAACTGAAGGTTTTTTTTTTTTTTATGCCAACATCCGAAATCTTATTTTATTCTCTTACAAATTTCTCTCGACAAATTATCTTTCTAAAATAAGCCATAAAAAAATCAACTGACGTTTACTTTTAATACAAGCATCAAAATCTGATTTTCTACCTTTTTGATAAAATATTTATGAGCAATAAATAAAAATCATTTGCATAAACAAAAACATAATAATAAAGATTAATGAGAAATCTTTTGCTGAAGAGTTAAAAATGTGATGTACATCTTTCTCTTCTTCTTTCAAATACGATAACAAAAAAACAAAAAAAAATCAGCGTTAGAGTTTTGATTACTCTATTTTTTTACATAAGAAATTCATTGTTAATTTTGCAACTATAAAAAACATTGAGAATGTTATTAAAATTTATTTATTTATAAACAGAATGCACTGAAAAAGTTTTCTGTGTTTTTTTTAATATTTGAGATGAAATATCTTTTGCTCTTTTCAAATTAAAAAATGAAGTAATTTCGAGTCGGCCTTCTTCATAAATTAATTTTAAAAAGTCCTATAAATTCCATTTAAATTGACATTCCATTTCTATCTTTTTTTCTTACTCAAGGATATATTACTTTTATCCATCATTTTTGATGCATGAATTTTTTATATAAAGATACGATTCTGTTTATTGATGTAAAAAAGAAATGAATAAAATAAAGCTTAGATGATATCTGATTTTTTTTGTCTTTTAAAAAAGCTAATGTGTAATAAAAAGAAATCGTTTGAATTAGAATTTTTGAAAGAGTATTCAGACGCATTTGAGTGAATATCGATATTTAGAAATAAAATTCAATGAGGAGTTATTTTCGTCATCTGCATTTTATATTCAGTATCGTAACCAGATATACGCGGCAGTTGCATATATGTATTCTCGGGAAAAAAAAGTAAGATATTTTGGAGAAATACTGATGGGAAAACATCTTTAGCTATAATTATTTCTGATAAATTGGATTGGAAAATTAAGTCTGAAAATGATCGAAAATAAAAGAGAGGCACTGAAAAATATGGTACTGTGTAAGCTCATCAAATTTATAAAAAGGCAATAAAAAAAGAATAAAATAAAAATTCAGAACTCTTTTGCAACACAAAATACTGGCAAATAAATTCTAGATCTCCTCCTGAAAAGCAGTTTTAATTCATGAAGTTTCATAATTTTTACTTTCTCGTATACGTAGTATAGAGTAAGTAAATAATAACCCCAAAAAAATTTGAACTCGAGTTTTGAACGAATCTCCACGTTTTAGATCTCCCTGATTTAAAAAAACACATGTTTGGAAAATGTCTGTCTGTCATCTAAAAACGCTTTTAATTAGATGGATAAAATTTGGAATACGGTCTTTACTGCAAATTTGTAGATTTCTGTCAAGTTTCGATTAAAATCTGCTATTAGGAAGTCCGTCCTTCTGGCTGTTCGAATATAAGTTAAGACAGTACTTACAAAATGAATAGAGATAGATAAATAAAATTTGGTACACAAATTCAACATCTATAGTGTAGACACCTGTGAAATTGTGAGCCACGTCCAACTTGTGATTGTGAATCAAGTCAAATCGTGAGCCAAGTCAGTTGACTGTCTGGCAGTCTGTACTTTTAGAAACGTGATAATTTAAAAACTTCATGACTTAAATATATCAAATTTGGTGCGGGATTTTCTGATACAAGTGCAGTTTTGTTTCAAATTTTTGTTTCAATCGGTTGAAAAATACGTGTCTAAAACAGAAATTCGATTTTTGTGTACTTTTAAATAACTCGCCAAGGATGACACGTTAGATTCAATAAAAATGCTAAATTCACGCCAAAAAAATATTTCATAACTATTGTACGCCGATGCATGTAAGACATTTTCTGGCATGACAAGTTAGTTAGAGAGTATATGAGAAAGTTTTGGGGGAACCACTCCCACAAGTTATTTATTGTAAGATTTTGTTAATTCATTCATTTGTCAATGAATATCTTTTCAATTTTGTATCTAAACCTTATATAAAATATAATATTTAAAAATTTAATATATTTTTAAATTAGCCATCTTCAGCAATTAGTTTGTACTTCGGGAATATGAGCTTTACTGGATGTTAAACTATTAATACAGAATGCCATTTTTAACAATTCACCTTGTTATTTGATAAGAATATATATAAATTTAAGTAAATAAATGAGCTACAAATTATTGTGCGTACAAATTAAAAAGCGAAATGAAAATGGAAGTGAAAATCATACTTCGGAGATAATGTTTGCACAAAACAATTTTTATCTTATTTTTTAAACTGGCAAAAGCTCGATTGAATAGATTGTTTGAACAATCAGATTAAATTTTAAAAATTATCATAATAATAGAAAGAGTGCTCAGAAATGAAATTGGCGATGGTGATTTTTTAGTTGTTTAAACATAATGTAGAAATAATATTTCTAAAATTAAGGTTTTTGGAAGATATAATTGAAAAAAGAAAAAGAAAAAAAAACCTTCAAAAATTTGATTAATTTTAAACATTTAGATTTCTTTGTCTTGAAGAACACGTGTACGACATTTCATCAAATTAGGATAAAAACTGCAAAGTTCTATAAAAGAGCATGCAAACAAAAATTCATCTTAATGTAAGTAGTATGTAGTATAATTATGTAGTGTGATGAATCATAACATATGAGCGGTAATAAGCGAGGCTAGTTATAATTTAACTGGATCAACATCACTCTCCGCTACATTAATTTATATCAAATATGAATTTCTTTTTTCTGAAGCATCTTTATCCAGAGCAGAGAATGGCAAGAAATTCTAGTTTACCCCGGGAGTGATCTCACCGAAACTTTCTTGCATACTTTGCAATTAATCCTCTCTCTTCACATAAAATTATAGACCTTCGGTAAGACCGCAAATGTTTTGTTTGGCGTTAGCGAACAGTAATTACGAAATGCAGATCTGTGTGGTAAATATAACATTTTCATTGAATCTATCGTGAGAATATATATTTTGAACGCTTTTCTACCGATCGAATGGAACCAAAATTTGACAATAAAGTACAGTTGCAGTTACAAGATAACAAACTGAATTTCATTGATGTAAGTCATTCTATTTATGAGTTAATGCGAAAATACGAACCAATAAAACGTCATCTGCTAGATAGTAGATTTGATTCGAAATTTGGAAAGACATCTATATTTTAAATGCTAAAATTGTGCACCAAATTTTATTGACCTAACTCTTTGTATTTTGGAGTTATCAGGTTCACTTGCATCCGAACAGCCGGACAGACTTCCTGTGAATGGATGTTGTACAAAATTGATAGAAATCTACAAATTTGGTTTTATATTTTAAATCTCATCTGTCTTTATCAAAGCGTTTTTGAGTTATCGTGTTCAGAAACAGGCTGACTGACTGACTGACAGACAGACATAATGCCAAAAGAATGTGTTTTTTGAACTCAATAGGTCCGGAAAGTAGAAATTTGTCAAAACCTCGAATATGGGTGGGTGGGTGGGTGTTTTTTTAATGTTTACAATGCTTTCTTTATACTTCGTATATGGGAATCAAAAATTTGGATTTCGTTCTTTCGTAGTAGCGTCCCAGGTTCAAGAATAGTTAATTGACGGTACGAAATTGATGATTATATAAACGTTAGTGTGGACGTTAAACCTATTGACATGAGCCAAACATCCTCATGTTATTGTGTTGCTAAAATTTGGAAGGCGTATGCCATTTCAGATACCATCCTCTTCATCTGACCACTTTACAAAATGATGAAATTCATTTCAACATACTGTTTCGTGCACCTTCTAAATGAGGCTTTATAAGTAAACAATTAAATCTAAATACTTTTTGAACTACAATTACCTTTTTTTTTAATTCTGTCGTTTTTATTGTCTGTATTAAATCCATTAATCGTCTTGATTGTTGAATGCGTTTCTTATATTTAGCCCTGGGGCATTAAATATAAGATGCAAATAATTAAAATTTAATATTGTAACACTTAATTTGATATGCATATGTTTTTTCCATATCAAATCTTCAAATGAAAACAAGTTATTATTAGCAATTCTATACCTTGAAAAACAACTTTTGCAGTCTGTCTTCCTTATTAGGAGAGAAAAAAAAGATTATCTCTTCAACCGTTTTTGATTACTTGATTAGAAATCGTTTGCCCCATTTCATATCCTTTTATTGAATAACTGGTCATGATGAATAATAATGATTCACTACACAGTAAAGGAGGTAAAAGAGAATTAAAAAAAAAAGTTTTCTGAAACCATGTCACACACCATGACAGAATAATTACAATATTATTGGGCGATTTTAATAATATTTTGTATATAAATTGCCAACTTCAGATGACTTTCTTATGATTGTGGTTTTACTGTGTTCGGTATATCGATTTATTTTCCTTTTACAGTATTTTTATTCACGCTTTTGCCCTCAGTTCAACAATAGCAAACTAATTATTACTACAATTCATTTGACAAAAAAAAAAGCTGCATTTGAATACTTTATCGTAGTTCATTATTACGATTATATTTATTCGATCCATGAGTGCATTTCCCCCACCCCCTTCAATTAAATCTGGCAATTATGATTCAACAGAGTTTGCACTATGAATATCTATAAAACTGTTTACTTTTGGATCAATAACACTCCAAATCTAGACTGTTAATGTTTTGATTAATTTTTTTTATTGCTTTTTATAGTTTTTCTTTTATAAGTTCCTTTGTTGAATCCAGATTTTTTCAAGACACCCAATGCACATTTCTATAAAATAATCAATAGTTTCAAGAAATTAGGTAATTACTATTAATAATAAACATAAATGTGTGTGTGTGTGTGGATGGGGGGGTGGGGGGGTGTTATTGGCGCATTTATAGGTTAGATTGTTTGACCTGCAACTACGAAATTTGGCACATATATATGTAAGAGAGTGAAAATGTGCACTTTAAAGCAATTTTTAAAAATTTTAATTAATTAAAAATTAAACCGAATTTCTGCGTTTTCCTGCTTAAATTTTGAAAATATTATTGCATAAAATTGTAATTTACCCCGTTACAAAATTTAAAAACTATATATTTAACTATACTAATTTAAAATTCGGACGAATTTTTTAAATTTTTTTGAAAATTATTACTTTTTTTTTTGTGCCTAATTTCCAAAATGAATAACATTCTTGTCCTGAATTTTTTTTCTCGTTTCCTCAAACATTTGATAGCGTGATTTTCTCCCAATGCAAAAAACTAAAGAAGAAGGATTCTATTCAATATCTGTTAAGTTCATAAGTCGAATAATAGATGGAAGTTAAGTACCGTGAAAGTTAGATAATAGATGTGTAATAAATAATGGCGGGTGCACGTGCATTAAATGATAATAGTACTGTGATGTCCTGGCACTAGTTTCCATTAGAAACATTCGCGTACACGATAAAAAGAAAATATGTAAGGCAATCGAAATGACATAAATTTAATATCTGGAAATTTGACGGAATTAGGGTCATAAGAGGTACTGTTTAAACGATTTCACTGAAATAACATATAACCAATATCCAAGTGAATTCTTTGGTTGCCAAAGGCGAACAATAACAAATAAAGCTATGGAAATTACATTTCACCGTGCCTTTGTAAAAAAGTCCAGATATCCTCTCCCTGTTTCCCATGGTACCGCGGTGTATTGGAGTAAAGAGAATGAATTGCATTCGGGATGATTTTTTTTTCTTATAATCCTTAAAAGTTCACGAGAAATAGTATACTGTTTCTTGTATCCCCCTCCCCCAACTCTTTATTATTTTTGATTTCTCGTATATGTAGTACAAAGAAAGCATAGAAATCGTCAAACAATTCGAATTCTTGACAATTTCTTGAACTTTGGACGAATCTACGTTTTTAGGACGAATCTACGTCTACGTCCCTGAGTTCAAAAAACACATTTTTGAAAAATGTCTGCCTGTCTGTGACAAAGATAACTCAAAAACGCTTTGAGCTAGACGATTGAAATTTGGTACACATTTGGCTTTCACACCAAATTTGCAATATCTGTCAAATTTTGATTATAATCTGTTTAGAGGAAGTCTGTCTGTTCGCCCGTTCGAATATAATTTAACACGATAATTACAAAACGAAGAGAGCTGGATAGATGAAATTCCAGATATTTGAGATCTACCATCTATAGTGTAGACAGCTGTCAAATTTTGAGCCATATACAACTATGGATTGATCTTCTGTCGGTCTGTATTTTCAGAAACATATATGCACAATTCAAATAATATAAACAATTCAAAAACGCAGTGATTTAAATATATGAAATTTGGTATGGGATTTTTGTGACTTCAAGTGTAGTTTTGTGTCAAATTTTTGTTTCAGCTGGTTGAGAAAAATTACAAATTCAAATTTTGGGTATTATTAACGCATGCCAGAGATTTATCGCCAAATATCGCCAAAAATGACATGATAGTTTTTATAAAATGCTAAATTCAAGCCAAAAGTTAATATCTAGTAAATATTGAGCTGCAGTGTCATTGTAAGGCGTTCTCTGGCATGGCAGTGAGTATGGGAAAAAGTTTTGAAGAAATTTCTTTCGCTGTTTTATAAATATTTTTATAATTAAATGATCATGATGAAACATAGTAGAACCTAACCATTACATCTGATAATATTATGTCAATGCATTATCATTCCTTAAATTTGTATTTTTTACAAATTTGTTTATTTGGCAACTAAAAAAAATCGAGTTTTAAATTAATCTACATGCGATCCCCTCTCAATTTAGAAACCCTAGGCAGCTGCCTAGTCTGCTTAATTGAAAATCTATTACTGATTATCGTATTCTTAAACCGACCTACAATCCAAATATATGAAACAGGAGAATTCCAAAAATATGATTTCAAAATTAGAGAGGTCCGAAACATGGAGATGTTTCGGATACGTGGTATAGAGAAAGCATAGTAAATGTCAAAAAAATTTGAACTCGAGATTTTGACAAATCTCCACGTTTCAGATCTCCGTCTGTTTGATAACCGCATTTTTGGATAATGTTCTTCTATCCGTCTGTCTGTGAGAAAGATAACTCAAAACACTTTAATCTAGATGGATGAAATTTGGTATACGGTCTCTGTACCAAATTTGTTTAATTCTATCAAATTCTTAGCAAAATCCGCTCAGAAGAAGTCTGTCTGTCTTTCTGTTCGAATATAATTTAACACGATAACTACAAAACGGTGAGAGCTATTTAGATAAAATTCAATGCATAGAATTATCATCTATAGCCAAGATGCCTATCAAATTTTGAGGCAAATCCAGGAAAGAGAAATTGGCCGTCTGTTGGTCTATACTTTTAAAAGCATGTAACTGCGATAACTCAAGAAGCAATGGCTTAAAATATATCAAATTTAGTATGGAAATTTATGATTAAATGTATAGATCTGCACCAAATTTTTGTTTCAATCGGTTGGTAAAAACGCGCCCAAAACACAAATTCGATTTTTGTAAACTTTTAACCGCATGCCAGGAATTTATCTCCAATATGGCACGATAAATTCAGTAAAAATGCTTAATTTACGTCGAAGATTAATATTTCGTAATTACTGTACGCTTCTGCTGTGTAAGGCGTTCTCTGTTATTACACCTTTATTAGAGTGTATTGTTTGACAGCGAATTGTAAAACCCTCCTCGCTTTTGCGTATGCGTTGGGATGGGATTAATTCGTCAAAATAGGAGTGAGAGGAAAGATGAAAGGAGGAGATGTTTACATTTAATAATGAAGTCCGAGGTCAAAGGTGAATACCGGAAATGCGCTCATTGTTCCGCGTCTCACCTCTTAATGAGATGAAATCGTCAAAATGTGGTCGCCTCAGAATCCGTTGTCAAACAGTATGCGAGAAAGGTTGGGGGAAACCATTCCCGCTGGTTTATGAATAAAATACTATCTTTTTGTATACTTCATATACAATAAAAAAATTTAAAAAAAAATAACCACCAAGACTGACAAGAATTTTCATAAACTTAACAGAAGAAGTCAGAAATGCTAATGACACTCTAATACCATAAATGCATAAATTTTCTTTTTATTCATCTCAAACTCCTCGCTTGCAGCTATGCAAATAAAAGGAATGCAAATACACTTGCCCTGTTCTTTCATGTAGGCTGTTCTGAAGTATTGACTTTCTAAGATGTTTGTCCTGTGATGAGTAATATTTAAAGTTATATCCTCCCATTTCTTTCAAGATAACATTTCAAGATTAACTGTAACAAATATACTTTTCAAGATAAAGTTAAACTGAGCTATAGTTAAACAAAGGGGGCATATGCTAGTAAGGCTTAACTTTTCTTAGAATTCACGTTAAAGAGAGGTATGAATAGACATTTGAAAAAATTTAGTGATGAAGTTGTGTAGTGGCAGTGACGTAACGATGGGGGTGGATGTTATAGAGAAAGTTCAAGGTGACATAAATGGTCCCCTCCCCGCAAGCAAATGATTAGTTATTGAAGTACGAAAATATTTCAGTGTTGCTATTTTTTATCAAAGATTTCTTTCATCTTATCCTTGAAGGATATTGCTATGTTGATTCTGTGGGGGGTTTTCTGGTGATAATTTGAAAATTTCACCTAACCCTGTTTTCTCTCTCATTCCACCGGAGGGGGCATCTTAAATGTGGAGATGAGAAGCTTCTGGTATGATAATTGGTTCACATCATCCTGGTGGGTACAAGAATGTTGTGGGGTCTACTACCACCTATTGATGACGGGACGCTCCTCCTACGGGAGAAATTGTACCGTGGTCAATGATGTCCCTTAGGACTTAACTTTAGTTCCCGCCAATGCAGTCGTGATTGTCTTATCATTCAGATTTTTCCGTGTGCATTTAACACGATTTAGAGTAGTCGTTTGTGATTAACCTTTTTTTTTTTTTTTTTCAGCAAATAGGTTTAGCAGCAAATAAGAATAGTTTTAAGTACATTTTTTTTTCATTCTCAAATCTGTTTTAAAATATTTGGGAAATCAAAATTAGTCTCCTAGCTCCATGTTAAAATTCTATTTCCAATTTTGATTGTATGACTCGAGCCCATTTTCATGTTCGATTTTCAATTTTGATATGAAAATTTACGACCTCTAGATATATCCTTAATGTCCCCCCCTTCACCTATTTTCGAATAAAATCTCAAAAACATTTTTCCATTGCGCATTCTTTATGGGAAAAGTTCAGGACAGAATCTTACAACCCCATCACTGTATCAATTGCGTCAATTTTTATTTTATTTGAAGGACATGAAGTTTAAATATTTCATTAATGGCTGCCTGTACTTTTCATTTTCGGGAAATATCGCAAAATGAAACCTTGACAGTCTCAATAACTTGACTGATTTCACAATTTTGAGTGTACAGCTAAACAATTAAAATGATCTACATTAATGTTTAAATGTAATTTAAATTTGTAGTTTCATTTGGTTGATAAGCTATTGTTCATACCGGGTGCCATTTTACCTAAAAGAGATAGAGGCACTCACCTCGTGCTTTGAAACTTTCTAAGTTTATTCGATGAATAATAGTTTTATACGACGTACATCACAGTTTTAGCAGAATTCAAATTTATGACATTTGGGAAAGGTATGGAGGACTCTGAAAACAATTTTGCGTTTTTAGTCTTGAACACTCTTGCATCTAGATCTGCTACTGATTCACCTAAGGTAATTGACAGTACTATATTAAAGTATGTGGCAACGTTCCGGATACAATTTTTGAAAAATATTGTAAAATACATAATTTTGAATAAAATTGATTGAAAAAACACACCTATGAAATAAAAATGTATCAGTTAAAAACGAAAAGTATTTTAAAAATTGTAAAATTACATTTTTAAAATTTTTTATTTATTTATTTTATTAATTTATTTTTGCTGACAAGGAAAAAATTTCTAGTTTGGAAATTTTTCAAATAATTCGCTCCAATATTTTGCACATGAGAAAAATATTACCTAGTTCCTGGACTAAATAATAAACTATATTTCTATCCAATTTTTAAATGCTAGGGTTCGGCAGATAATGAAATATCTAACATGAAACATGAAATATTTTACATTGTAAAGCATTAAAATAACTATTTTTTTTTACTGTGCTCAAATTTGTGAAAAAGAGAGAGAGAGAGAGAGAGAGAGAGAGAGAGAGAGAGAGAGATTAGAATTTAATTTATAAGGATTTCTGAAAAAAAGATTTTATCAAATTTTATAATTGGTGAAGTCATATCACTGACTCTCCGATCCACTCGAAGGCACACGGATAAAGAAAACTGAATAACTGGACCGCAGTAACAGCAACATTGGCTGGAACTGTGGTTGAGTCCCAAGGGCCATCACCGGCTATGGTACAACCTTTCCCGAAGGAAGTACGTCCCGTCATCGATGGAAGGAGCCAGACCTCCACCTTTTCGTGTACCCTCCAGGATAATGACATCCAACCACCATGATGGAAGCTGTTATCCTCATTTCGAGGTGCCCCCCGGGGGTATATAATTGGTGAAAATAGTCCTTAAAGATGTGAAATACTATTAACGCGGGTATATTGTAAATATAAAAATCAATCCGCCTGCCAAAGAATCAGTTTAGCAACAAAATTAAGACGGTTTGAATTATGCAGAAATCAAGACTATTGGTTTAGAAAAATATTCAATATTTTCTTCTAAAATTTCGACTCAGTCATTACTTTAATGCTGTGCTTTAATATAATAGGGACTAACAGCTGGGCGTCAAAGGCTGATAATATTAATTTAAAATTGTTATCTTTCTCAATTTATTTTTCACAATCTAACCTTCAGAGCCTTATTATCATGAGTCAACATGATAATAAGGTCATAGATAAAAAAAATGTCTAAGTCTGATAAAATGCAGACATAGACGGTTTTCGATATTTGGCGTCTACAAAAATGCACGAGCAATAAATGGAGGAATGTACCTTTAAGATATTATCACTCCAAATCGCCAGCCATGGGGACGCTTAGGGGAAAAATGAATAATTACATTTATTTTACAAGAAATTTTTTTTAACATTTCGGTTTATATTAATAATACATTCAAACACATAATGGAAAATCCCTGCAAAATATTTTTAAAAAATAATTTTTCAAATTGTTTATTTTTTGTTATTTTTTCTGATTTAATTGGTATTACAATTCCTCTTTGTTGCATCAGCAATTAGTATCGACAAAATAACATAAATAAAACTTCTCTAATTACCAAAACGATGGAACATTTGATTTTTTTTTAATCCGTAAGATTGATATGGAACTAGTCAAATTGATTTGTGTGACAAAATAACGCTCACAGTTGTAAGAAGAGAATTTTATTAAAATTAATATTTACAAAAAAAAGTTATGAAAAAAATATCCTTAAATTATCGTTTGCGTTAATTGTTAAGTTGAGTTATTTAAATTAAAAAGTTTACGCACCATGTAGATTCCTCTTAACAAAGTATAAAAAAAATATAAAATTAAAATTTTGTCTTTTTTGTGGAAAATTATTATTATTTAATGTATTCATATATATTTTTACAATGCGCGAATACAATATATATAAATAAAGGCACATCATGATAATTTATAGGCTGGTAGATAAATTAATTTTAGAGACATCTTTTTCAATTCTATGAATTTGATACCACCAAACAGTCCGAGATTTCACTTTGGATATTTTAACTAGTTCTTCTAGACGGATATTTTTCTAATATGCGCGAATTTATTAAATCATGATTCATTTTATTTGTTTGATACTAGTACGAATATTTTTAGTTATTAGTTTTGAAAAGATGTTTGCGTCCTCTTAAATAACGGATTATTTAGTAATTTACTAATTAATCAATTATTGAAATGACAAGAAAAACCGCAAGATGACTTTATAAAACAACAAACTGAATATAATAATTCAATTAATTCCATTTGATTTACTTAGAAAGAACATGAATTTTTGTCACATTTCCGAACTCATTTCAAGGAAGGAGTTTCAATTTTTCGTATATTTCACCGAAATATTTTCAATTTTCTGTAACATTTTCTTTAATAATGCTCTTTATCATTAATGCTTCATTTGATAAAATTGAGTTCCTATCAATATTTAACTAAAAGAATTCGATTTATATTATTAAAATATTGTACATAATAATTACTTTACAGTTTCTACAATACAACATATGAATTAATTTATATTTGAACGTTGTTTTCCTTGAGGTTTCTTTTTCAATTTACTTTAAAAAATATAATATTTTTTAAAATTCAATCAGCTTTTTCTTTCACTAAACATATCAGAATAAGCTTACACGTTTAATATTAATCATTGGGTAAATAATTCCGTTGAAAATAAGATATATCTTATAACTATACGGAAATTTTGAATCCAATTGATTAATAAAAAAGTTAAAAAAAGAAATAAAGGAAGAGCACTATTTGAGATTTTTTCATTATTTTCGAAAGCGCAGGAAATAACTAAAGCGCACACATTTACACTATTATCGCTTCGTTGGCGACGTTTCTAGAAATATTTAAGTACATTTGGCGACTTTAAGTGCATTTTCTCCGCGATCCTCGTTTCTAGAGCAAATCGACTCGCGAGCGTTTCATTCGCAAGTGCCGTGAATTTGTATTTACTGTGCATTCATTCTCTATAACCGTAAAGGGATACAGTATTATTCTTCTAATCATAATGTTGCAAAAGGTAAGTGTTTTTGCATAAATTATTAAATTAAAAATGGCCCCTTCTGCCGATTTGTGAGAAATTACATACTGTCAACGTGTTAAAATCCGTGACGTTAGGCTTAACTCATTTCTGTGCTAACGGCGACTCAACCCGAGTTCTCCCGCACTATGCCGCCTATTTTATTACAGTAGAGATCTGGGTTTTGTGCACTTAACTGTTCTAAATTTTCATGAAGCAAGACATGGATTCAGCATCTTTTATTTACGAAGTTACATTCCTTAGTATGCCAATTTTTAAATTGTTATCGAATTAGGTTACAGCTTTGTTTGTTTTTCAGTCCCGGAGTCACCCGCCCCCTTAAATTTTTCTTTGAGAATCAACTCAATATGCTTGTTAGTTCAATATTTTCTTAGCGTTCTGACAGCTGGATTGTTGAATTATAGCAATATTTTATTTTTGCAAAATGTTACTAATATATCTATGAAAAGATGCTTTCGGAATTTTATTTTTACGAAAGTTTTAACTGTTTTAAACGATCAGTTGTTTTACTATGTAAAAAGAACGCTAATCTGTAGAAGATAATTCATTTTCTACAGATTTATTTTTTAATATTTTTTATCTAATATTTTTTTGTTATTTCATTGTAAGAATTATAGTACTGATGAGTAAAAATATGCTTAATGGCATGTTTAATTTTTTGAAATTAAAAAAGCTACATATAGTACTCTTCTAACATACAGTTTCTTCTGATAAATAATATGACTTTTTTTATTGTATCAAGAAATTATTTTCCTTTGCTCATTGAATTGTTTTGAATTCAAATCGAGGGATTAATTTTGTTTTTATGAAACACTTTATTTTTGTGTTGATATTTGAATTTTATCTTTTCTAACAATGCAATAATAAGGTGTCATTTAATTTTATTTCATTTAATTCATAATTGTTCATGCAGGTTATGGAATTTTTATACCTTATTTTTAGGCTGATCAGTTTTGGTTTTGATTATCTAAATGTAAACAAAGTTATTGACTTCTATTATCTTCAGGATAGAGATAGAAACTGAAGAGCTTTCAACTTTATCTGCAGCTTTAGTTGATGACTTTCATTAGTTGAGTGTTTCTTTCTTTCTTTTTTTTTTCTTCTCTTCCCTGGATTGAATACAATGAATTCTAATTCTGATAAAATTTCAGTAATATAAAAAATTTGTGGAATTCAGTGCTTACCTTTTTTTCTAACGCTGTTGAAAATCCAAATTTTATGTTTCTCCATTGAAATATTAATATCAACTCATGCTAATTGCCTTCATTGAAGAGTATGGATGTATTTTTATCATATGGATACAAAAATGAATTGTTTGGTTATAGGTTAAGGATTGTTTTCAAAACTGGTAGTTTGTTTTATAAATGAAACTTGGTGTTCATTAAATAAATTTACATCTTTGAATATTTATTAATACTCAAAATAGGCATTTTAAGATAAATTTGAATGTATTTTTTCTGTTTCCTGTTAATTTGAGACCCATTATTAATGAATCTGGATATCTAATTGCCAGTGTTGTAAGAATTTTATAGAAAATTTGTTTGCATTTAGGAACTACAAAAAGAAGGAAGGAAATAGGAATTTTAATTGTGGAAAATGTTAATTTGTCATATAGTAGTATTCAAAGCAGTCGTATTTGTTTTCTCGGGTAGCATAACTTGTAGTACGTATGTGAAAACTCAGCTATTTTAGGTCTTGAAATTAAAAAAAAAAAAAAATGATTTTAATCCATACAGTTTGTTAAATTAATTTTCGTATGTTTATAGTTGAATATAAATTAGTTATTAAAAAGATAAGCTTCATTATTTATCTCGTATCTCTGGTAAATGCAATATTATTTGAAGAAATAAATAATAATTTTTCTTTATTTTATTAAAGAATAAAATTTGTTTTAATATCTTATGTAAAACTTTTTACAAAATGACATTATTAAATGTTTTTAATTTGTACCTTAGAAATTGGCTTGTAAATGATAAATTAAACTCTTGGAGACAATCACTTTTAGTTGGACAAAATAATTCTTGATACAATAATATAACTATATACAGAGGAAATCGTTCGTTTCTAACTGAGGAAAGTAATTTTTTCGCAAAATTGAATATTCATTCATGTTTATTTTTAATGGCATGAATTTTTTATGTTGTCAAAAAGTTGTAGAACATATTATTATTTGTATGTACTGACTTCTGCTGGAATTTTCATCTGTTTATAAATTTTGCCTGAATAATGAAATCTGTTATTTTTCAGTTCTTTTTTTCCAATGTGCATTTCAATCATCCATTTCCTGTCATTTATTTATATATTTTATATTTTTATTCACACTTGGAGGATACTCAAATGTTTTATATTATTCTGTTATTTCGCTAAAGAATTGATTTCAGGGTTTTGTAGATTTAAAGATTATTTCTGCATAATGTTTCAGTCAATATAGTATTTTACATAAAATTTTCAAATTTTAATTTTCTTTCTAGTTTGGCAATCTGTGGTTGCTAAACAAATATAAAAAGTAAAATCTGCTTTTAATTTTGTTTGTTTCTTGTTATCATCTTGAACATATAGACATATTTTTAAATGACTGATAATAGTAATGAATATTATGGTTAGCAGTGTTGTAATCATTTGTGAAATCCAATGTATTTTTCACAGGTTTTGTGTGATTGAACATTCAATATTCTTGGTTTCTGACTCAGGCCTCTTTATACTGTATATGCTAGTTTACAACAATCATAAAGTGAATATGTGTTAGTTTGCTTTTACACTCAGAAAAATCTGAATAAGCCTATGCGTGTCATCCAATTGAGAACCACAAAGCAAATTCTTTCTTCAAATTCAGTAGAGCTCTTCAGTTTATAAATTTTACAATATAACAAGGGAACAAAATTGTATATTGATTAATGTATCTCATTGCTACTTGCAACTTAAGTGCATAAGGCAAACAGCATTGAAATACAATACTTCTAAAAGTTAATGTGAAAACAATTTGTTTGTGTAGTGTCTGTCTATTAACCCCCCCCCCCCAGTATTTTAATATTTTATGAAGATAATTTTTTTCTTTTCTTTTTTGTAATAAAATAAAGAAAGAATTGATAAAGAAAATCCTTGGCTTAAAACTAGTTGAGTATTTATGCTATTTATTTATATCAGTTTTATTTAGTTGTATGTGTTAAATTTAGAGTATGGAATTAAATAATAAATCCTTATGCATAGTTAACACTTTGCTGACACTGTTTATATTTGAAAACATATATTTGAAATGTAATTAACTTTGTCAATGAATTATTGAAGTTTAACTTGCGAGCAAATGAAACTAGTTGAAAAACCTTTTCTTTTGGGGTGGTTTTATTCAAATGGTTTTATTAGTTTTTATAATTCTTTTCAATATTGAATGTATTTACATTTGAGTGTTCAATTTTGCATGCGAGTAAGTAAATATCTGTGTTGATAAAGCCTTTCCCCCCTCTTTTTTTTTCTTGGATAAATACCCTTGCAACAGCTCTGGACACATCTGATTTCATGACATTTCAGGAGAAATCTAACTTTCCTTTTATTATTTATATGGTGTGAAAACTGACGTAACATTTAAAAATTTTAATTGGTTGTTTGCAATCAGGTTTGAAGTTAATTTATATTTTTATATTTAAGGTATTTATTTTAAATGTTTTCACATAAGAAAACATTTTCTACTGCATGAAATATTTATCTATTTTTGAATTTTGGTGATGTTATAGTTTCCTTGATAAAAATAATCAGGTTTAAGATATGATTGGATAATTTGGTCAATTGCATATATTAAGTTTGATGAAAATATTGTTTTGATAGTAATGATGTTTTCTAAATATAAATAAAATGCAAAATAGAAAAAAATATAAATATAAATGTTAATTTCGGATTTTTAGTGCACATTGATTATTATGGATTTTTACGAAGGAAAATTTATTTACTGAAAATAGACGAAAAAGATTTTATATTGAACAGGATAGAATAAACAGTAAATTCTAAAAATGTTGTTTTTAAACTTTTAGAGTAAAACTCAAATTTAAGAATTATGTTATTTAATTTTTATTTTGTGGAACTGAAAAAAAGTTTTCATTCCCCCACCTCACCTAAAAGGCTATTTTTCTTACATTAATGCTTTTTAAGCTTGAAATGAATGTTAATTTATTTCTATTTATTGGCAAAATTTTTATATAACTTTAAACTTTTAAATAATTTGTTTAATTCTATTTGTGTTGTCTCATAGAACAACATTTAGTTCAGTTTGTGTTAGAACATTTGTTTAGTTCTATTTATATTATAAATAGGATATATTAAGTTTTCAGTTTGCTTTCTTTTATTATTTGTCTTTTTATTAAGCAAAATGGACAATTAATAAAGGGAATTAGTTCTATTTAAAATTTTATAGAAACTTATTTATATTATATTACTTTATTTACTTGACATGTCAGCCAGAAAAATTAGTTTTAAAACCCATTTAATTAGAATAATTTGTATACTCATTTAGCATTTAAAAAAATGTCTTATTTAATTTTATGAGAACTTCTATCAAGTAACATTTAAACCTCATTGTAATTAATTAATATTTTATTGTATCAAATATTCTCTGTACATACCTGATTGCTTTTAAAATCATTTAAAAGAATCACATGTTAGATTTCTAACATTAGATATTTAGACGTAGATGATTCCTTTCAGGATAATAGTAAAATTTAACATTAGCGAAGGAATTGTGTACTTGTTGCCAAAGATCCTTGAAAACTGTTTTCTTAATAGCATGGGCTGTTTTGTGTAAGAATGTGTTAAGTTACCTAGTTGCTTAATTTCTGCACTGACAGTAGAAGGAGCACATAAGATTTTTTGAAAGCCCTATTTCCCCATTTTTTTTTATTTTTAAGATTTATAGGCACGTTTCCAAAGCATTAGATCATTTAATCATTTTTTTAATGCATGACTCATCTTTAAAGTTTATAATTTTACTGTATTCTGCTAATTTTTAAAAATTAGATATTTTTAGTTAAGTAAATGTAGTAGTAAAATAAATTATGATTTAATTTTGAAATAAATCTAAATATTAATGCTAAATAGTTCACATATTTTCGTAATTTTTTATTAGTTGATATGAAAGAATAAAACTCGCCAAAGTGAGAGAGAAATAGCCAATCTGAAGTTCAAGCGTTTCCAACATCTCTGCTCTCATTCGTATCAAATAATAGAAAAAAAAATAATTATGTGTCGAAGGAAAATGAGGTAAAATGAAACTTGTTTTTCTAATCGTTTAGTAGAAAAATATTTCATCGAATTCTGGATTTGTTTCCGAAACGCTTATTATTTTAACTGTATTTAAGAACAACTCGAACTGAAACTGAAAAATAATCCTTTCGCTTGTTTTCTTATAGTTTTGTTTTAGTATGCTTGATTTAAGATTTTCACAGTAGTAAATATTATTATCGAAAAGTTTCGGATAGTAACCATTTTTCGGTAAAATATCTAAATATTTTTTTAACAAGATAGAAGAAAACGTATTTTTAAAATCATTTATCTAGAATAATTGCATGTTTTCCAATTTTTTGAATAAGCATGTTTATGGGAAGATGGATTCGTCTTTCAATTCGTCGGTATTCAAATTTTAAATTGGAAAATTTTTTTACTTCTTGTTCCTTCCATAAGTGGAGGAACAAAAATTAAAATGGCTTTTGTTTCATTCTGTTGTGTGCATTTGTTTGTGCAAAAAAACGCTGATATTTAAATTTTTTAAGGCTTTTTTTTTTCTTCTTTCTGGAACAATCCAAACATTCTTTCCGTGATGTTAAACAGCGATTTTAGTGGAACCATCCTCCATCCTTGATCGTTGAAAAGTCAGCAATTCAAAAGGTTTGGCAAGAACGAGCGCCGTTCTTTCTCATGATGATTCAATCACTTTATTTATTTATTACGTAAGAATTGGAGGTCATATGATTGTAGCAATCTTTCGTATTAGCGTAGATGGAATGCAGTGAACCGTTCGGTTGTTCGTCTATTACTATTTTTCTTCCTCCATGTTCTTTTTTTTTTTTTTTCCTTTATTTCTAGTTGCTGAATGTAGTCACTATTATAATGTGTATTGATAAATGACTTGACTTTTAATCTGAAATATTTGTTTAATGAATCATTATATTAACAATTACGCTGTATCAAAATGTATTTTAGTGGGTTTTTTCCCCTATTTAATATGTAAGGCAAGCATGTTAGGTCATTCATCGAAAACGATATAACGGTAATTACAGAAATGTTTTTATATTGGTGCCATATATACGAAAAATTGTCATGCGGATATTTAATTTATTAAAATTAGCAACATTTATCATTTTAAGCCTTCTTGTTGAAGCATTAAATACCTATCTAATTTCACCACTAAGCACTATTGTGCATACTTCATGCAAAAAATTGAAATAAAATTTTTTTGTGGTCAGTGTAGGATCAAAATTTTTATTTTAATCTTTTGCCCACCAATTTGACGAAAGATATTTTGTTCTTTATTTCTGTGAATGCGAGATATTTTAATATTTTCTGAAAAGTAATTAATTTAGATAATTTTATCTAAACCTTTAGCTTATTAACTTCATAGAGCAAATTTTTTATGAAATCGACTATTTTCCTGTTGCAGTTCATATTCTTTATTATGAGATTCAAGTATTCGATATGTTATGATGTATAAAATTTTAAATTTTTTTAATACTATGACATAAAAAATTTTCTATTAAAAACAGATGATTCAGTTGTTTTTACCAGCTCTATAAGTGTATTTAATCTATATCTTTAGCTACATAAATCGCTTTTACTATCGAAAGTTTGAGTGAAAAGACTTCTGCTTCAAAAGTGATTAGTTTCCTTTGCTTGAAATGCGATTCCAGTTGAACTCGAGCAGAAATTGCTGGTTCTACTATTTACTATAAAATAGTATGCGCTATAAAATTTCTTTAAATAGTCGACTGATCTGTAAAATCATATTGAGTTCTGGAGAAGAAAAATACAACAAAATAAACAAATTTTTTCCTTAATTTATGGAGTTCTGCTGATTTTGAGCTCCCTTTGAAGGAAAAAAAATGATCTTATTAAATACTGTTCAGACCTTAAAAGTAATTTTTTTCCCCCCTTCTGAAATTGTGTATAGGAAATTCTGAAGCATTTGAATTTCAGTTCTCTAAATTTAACTGTTGGTTTAAGGGACAAAATCTTTTATTGCTTTAAAAATAGATAAACTACAATATTGTCTTACCGGTATTTTGAATTATTGTATTTGAATTTTCAATTTATTTATATGATTGCACAAATGATTATGCAGTTTTTTTTATCTTGCCTGGATGGTGTGCTAAATTTCTTTTCTATTAAAGCATGGATACTTTTTTAACGCAAGATAAATTACAAATTCTGACCCCCAACACAGTTTTTCTCATAAACTCCAAGATTAGGTATATATTAATAATTCATGTGTTATCATTTCTTCAATATATGTTTATTATTATAAGTGTAATCTGCAAATGCAGATTTTACCCTTTTTTTGTATATGTGTGGCACGAAAAAATATTTGTGTTGCAAGGTTATTTTACTATCGACATTGCCATAAACGTTAAAAGTTCCAGAAACCTTGAGCAGAAATGTTTGTTTTTCATGCTTATAAATGATGGGAACAATACTCTTAGTCTGTGGCTCTGTGAATTATTTGCTTTTGTAAGTAGTTATTTTTAAGCACCTGGCATAGCAAGTAATTAGCAATTGAATTTCGCCAATACAAATCAAGCCAACGATATAAATGGACTCAAATCACGTGACTTTCTGGCCACATAATAAAAATAACTACTCTTGTAATGCAACTTCTGACCACATGCTATACTCAACAGTGTGTATTGTCAGAAGCAGCAAATAAAAAAAACTTGCAACATTTTTCAAAATGAAATTTTTATTTGATAGATTTGTATGTCTTTTGTAAACGATTTTTTGTTATTTAGTTAAGAATATTAAGGTAATCGCAAGAAGCACACAGTTGCGTACCTAAAATTTTTTCTTAAAAAAACTGATTTAAGAAGATTTTTTTTAAGATGAAGAATTTGGTTTTTATAATGTAAGTGTTATTACAATAAAAATGATTGTGTGTGTGTGTGTGTGCGTGTGTGTGTGGCTCACATAAGTAATGGGACACCATTAGACATGCAACAAAAATCGTCTGAAATAAGCAATAAAAATATTTTTGGTGGTTTTATTTTTATTCAAAAGCAATTTGCAATAATTTATAAAATCGTCTGCAGTATTTCTCTCCACTTTGTTTTGGAATTTTTGTATTTTTTAGTTCTGTGCAGCCATGAATGCTAAACGAAACAAACTTCGCCTGAAATTCGAAAATTAGTTATTAATTTGCATATTGAACGTGGAAAATCTATTAGAAAAACTGCTGAAACAGTTAACTTGAGTCCTTCAACAGTTTTCAATATCATTAAACGATATAAAAAGAATTATATTATTCAGGATAAAAGAAGACCTGGCCGACCATCAAAGCTATCCAATGGAATAAAGTGAAATATCGTTCGAAATATTAAAAAAAATCCAAGAAAGAGTGCTCCTAAAGTTGCTGCTGATTTACAAGCATTATATGGAATAATTGTTAATCCTGAGACTATTAGAAGAGTAATTCAATTTGCTGGATATCACGGTAGAGTAGCCAGGAAAAAAAATTTCGTAAGTGAAAAGATTAGAAAACTCGGACTAGCTTTCGCAAAATCCAACATAACTAAGAATTCTGATTACTGGAATATAGTTATATTTGCTGATGAGAGTAAATTTAATATATTTGGTTCTGACGGTAGAATCTTGGTGTGGAGAAAACCGAGGGAAGAATGTCGCAAACAGAACTTGGTGCCAACAGTAAAACATGGTGCAGGAGGAGTTATGGTATAGGGGTGTATGTCGTCCGCTGGAGTTGGTAATCTTGTTTTTATTGACAGTATAATGGATTGGTACAAGTGTATATTGACATTTTAAAGCAAAATTTGAAATCTTCAGCATGAAAATTGAACTTTCATAACGATTTTAAATTCTACCAGGACAATGACCCCAAGCACACTGCTTTGAACGTTAGACTCTGGCTGCTGTATAACTGTCCTGAAATAATAAAAACACCACCCCAATCTCCAGACTTAAATACCATAGAGAATATTTGGCAAGAATTGGAATCAAGAAGTCGCAAACACACTGTTTCTTCAAAACAACAATTAAAATCGGTGCTTCAAGAAGAATGGGGTAAAATCACTCCAGAAATCACAAAAAAATTAGTCGAATCCATCCCAAGAAGATTAAATCATGTTTTAAAAGTAAAAGGAAATCCAACAAAATATTAAAATCTTTTAAAAAGTAAAATTTTTGGATAAATATTTGATGGGAAAAGTAAGTGTCCCATCACTTATGTGAGCCATTTTTTGCTCCGTTCTAAACAATTGTATTTTTATTAAATTGGTATTTTAATATTTTGACAAAATGTATGTTATAATTGTTACTAATTTTAAATATGAAACACACCCAAAAAATTTTTGTGCATGTTTATTTTATTACAGTTTCCTTTTGTAAAGCACAAGTGTCCCATCACTTTTGTGAGACACTGTATCTATTTTAAAAGACGGGAATGTGTCTCAATCAGCGATTTTTATGTAATCAATTTTTTTAAATATTTAAGCAATATCTTTAATATCTGCTATATCTTTTAATATCTTTTCCAATATGAATACAATATACACAGGAATTCTGAAAGAATATTGAACGTATCGCAAACGATAATACGAAAGCATAAGAACACCAAAGTTATTGATAACAATCATTATTAAAGATACTGATATTTTTTCGATTTTATTTTACAATCCGAATCATTATTGATACTAATCGGATAAATAAATAAAACGTGCAAAATGGTGAAAATTAAACTTAATACAAATCATTATTGGCAAAGCAGATTTCCGGAAAACAGGCCTGTATTTACTTAAATCTGAACAGATTATGTAAAATATCAAATTTTCATTAAAATGTTATTAATTTTGAAGTAAAGTGCTAAATTTTACATTGGTTTAGATTAGAAATTAGGTTACATTATCAAAAAGCTAGAAATAGTTCTCTATTTTCTACGATTTTTTAGGGTGGGGAAGAAAGAATAAAGGAAATGCATAGTAAAATAACAGAACGTCGCAAGGCTTCTAAAATGGCATGAATTATATATCGAACAAAATTTGAAGTATGAATATATTAAGCTATTAAGACCAAGTTAGATAAAATATTTAATTGAAAATTTTAGCAACTATTAATTACGGCGAGACAGTTGTCCGAAAAAGGCAGTGAGTATATAAATAAGTCTATAGAATAATTTTTTCCAGCTATTTTTCGCAGAAAATTTAATTGTGATTTTAAATTTTTTTAATTTTTATTTTGCTGGTATTTTCGTTATGAGTCTCTGTAGGAAAAGAAGTACTGTTTTATTGTATATCATTAATTTCGAATTAATCACTTTGATAATTCGATTTCCCTCGCATTCCAAACAATCGAATGGGACAGAACACGAGTTCTGACACGGAACAGAACAATGGTTTTATTCGTGACTGAAAAAATGCGCAGAAGGAAGGATTTAGAGGGTGACTTATGTAATTTCTCTCTTCCCCCCTCGGTACTTTTTAAAATTATTTAAAAAAAAAACGTTTTGCTTAAAATGATTGCTCACTAAATTATACTGGTCGAAGTAAATTTTAACATCACAACTTCTCCTGATTTGTAAGAGTTCAATATTGATTTCGCATGAAATTGGTCTTCTTTGTTTTGTTGCGAATTTCGCACAAAGGGAGATTCGAATGGAATGGTATTAGGAAAACCACTTTTATTCTTTTTCTAGTCATTGTCTTCACATTGATTGAATTCAAGTTTGACAATAAGAGCGACCTTGACGAAGCCCATGTTTCGAAACATAGTTGACATCAGTCTGTGTTCACAAGCCTTCCTTATTTTCACTTTCGTTGAGACAGAGGATGCAATTTGGGACAAGGGCTATTTGACTGGTGTAAAAAAGAATCTATTCATTGATGTGGCATGAAAATGCCGTATTGAAAACTATGTAATCTTTCTTTCTAGGTTAACGGAAGTTAGGTTAAAATGACATAAATAATTTTTACTTTTTCATATACTAAGAAAAAGTAATGAATCTCATGCATTTTGTATACTTCCCCGAATCTGAAAAGCACATTTTTAAAAAAAACTATATCTATTTATTTGTGAATGTAATAATTCAAAAATATTTAAGCTAGACTATTAAAATTTGGTATGCGGCACACATTTGTAGATTTCTGCCAAATTTTGAATGCAACCATTACATTGGAAGTCTGTTCACTGTACTTACAAGTGAACATGAAAGCTACAAAACATAAAGAGGTAAATGTATAACATTTCGTATACAGACGGATAATCTAAAATTTATATCTTTACCAAATTTTTAGCTAAATCTGTCCAATAATTGACTGTCTGTCAGACTGTATATTTATTTGCAAGCATGTAAATGCGGTAACTAAAAACTGATAAGTTATATGCACAAAAAGTTGCATAACAGTATAATTATATTCAAATTGTTTTGTTTTGAAAATATTTGATATTTTTAAAAAAGGGCATCGTTGTGAAATGACCAATAAAAAACAGTAAATAGCAGATCATTGATATAGCATCTAAATTTCATATTTATGTGCGATACATAAATAGATAAATTACATATTTATGTACGGCATTATAGTATAAAACCAAACCAACCCCAAACTAATACTACAAACATGACAATTCTGTTCTAATTTTACAACGAAGTTAAAATTTGTTCTCTTGTTGTTACGAAGCACAGAAGACACATATTTTCTGCTACACGCAATATTGACTGATATATATAGAATTAAACTAAACTGTCGGGGTTACCGAATATATCTTTGGCGCTGAGTGTTGTACTTAAAATTCCAAGATTCCTAAATGAGGATCATGGCTGGCTAATGAGTTAAAACGTTGTTGTTTATTCCATATATTTAAAAGCTTGTTATTTTCAAGATTCGTTTGCATAAATGCAAGTTTCATGGCATTTTTCATAATGTAAGAACTTCCATAATATTAAAAAGTGTAGCAACATGTTTATTAAAAGCTCTTAACTTTCTACACAGTGTTGAGTTCTTTAATATATAAATTAATTTTGTGTTCATTATCTCTTATTTTAATAAATTGAAAGCAACAAATATAATAAAGGTTAACAAATTTTATATGAACTGTATCGTATAGTTTCAATAAGTAAGTATATCCAAATCTGAAATCCTTTTTGAGATGGAAAAAAAGTTATTTATAGATACTTCTGTGACTCCCCGGGGGGATCTTGACCTTGAAGTTAAGCAATCTTGGTTTAATGGGTATTCCAAGTCAGGCTCATGGGAGGGAAAATAGTATAAGAGGAATATGTGTACAACTTTATATACTTTATATGTGTACAGATTGAACAATATTTTACAGCTTTCTCCGCTTTCTATGGAGTTGATGTTGCCCAAGTTGAACTTAATGCAGTGAAATCCGAATTTTCCGATTTAGACTAGAATCGGTTGATTGAGTCTCAAAAAATCGAAGTTCGTTTAATAGAGACATAATTTTAAACAACATCGTCTTTGCAAAATCGTTTATTTTAAATTATAAATGTAAATCCACTTTTGCGTATTTAACCTTAAAAATTGCGTCTTTCCATTGCTTTGTTATTGAATTATCGCTAATCAGTCTTATAAGCTGAAATGAAATCATTCAAAGACGCTATGATTCGGCACAAAAATTGCACATAATTCGCAAAGATATCAAGTATTTTGTGGATTCTTAATCCAATTTACGAGACTACAAATTTTCCTTGAAGAAAAATGTCATCTGATTAGTAAAATTATTTTTAAAACAAAATAATTAAATGATGAACATTTTTTATTAGCTATCTTGCTTGCAATTTTTGATGAAAGAATTCATTATTTTTACTCATTATCGCTGTTTAGTCTTTTTCCAAAGATTGTTTAAGGGTATTTTTTTCTCAAAAAATCTTCTTCCGAATAACTCGCACATTTTTTGAATGAAAATGCATGGATTTTATCATATCATTATCAAAGTATTTAAAAATGAACCTGTGTTTTAATTTATTTTATGAAGATTCCTAGAGAAAGACTACCTATTGCAATGGTTCTCATGACAAATTTCATGGAATTTTTTTTTTTAGTTCTTCACTGATCATTATCCTTAGAGCCAAAAGCCACCCTTCATTCAAAAGTTACATATAATATGCGAGTGTGTTTGTGTGCCCATGTTATTTTGGGAATAGTATGACAAGAGTAATTTTGATGGGATTTTAATGGGCTTGGAATATGTTGTTAAATATGTAAAAATCTTTGACGAGTTCATAAACGGCCCTTGTAGCTCAAAGGGGGTGGAAATAGTGAGGGGTTGAAATTTTCATTTTACTATAACTTTCTTAATATTGAAGATAGAAAAATTAGTCCTATTAGCCAAATTATCGCCTCATAAAATTGAAAAACTTTTGCTTTTACAGTTTTTCGATAACTTCAATAGCTTAGAAATTAGGGACTGTATAATGATTTTCACGCCCTAATATCAATAATTTATGTTGCCAGATAATAACAGATCTAAAGGAATTTACCTTTGCCTTCTAGCTTGCCGAGAGGGATTTTTTTTAAAAAATAACTTCATGAGTTATAAAAGATTACCTCCCAACAACGACCCTTTACAAAAAAATTTCGATACCCGTCTTATCAGACTTCTGTTGATAGAGAACCCGGTGATCGATGTCTTACTGTAACTGGATTAAGAAGTAACTTCAATAATTGCTCTTCATGAAGAAAAATACGTGGTCAAAATGAACATTCGTCTCGCCAATCTCATTTGTTATAATAGTTTTCAAAAATGTGAAATTAAAAAATAAGAAAATTCTTAGGCTAATAAGTAATTTTGAAATAAATGGCAATTATTTCATAACTTAACTAAAATATATAAATATTTTCATTCATTTAAATTTTATTTAAAAACTGTTTGAGCTAATATGTTCATTGACATTATAGTTGGGAGGGGGGGGGGGGGGGCGTTTATTCTGGTCACTCATTTTTAAAAGTGTATACAAACCCTTTTGTTACTATCAATCCGAACCGAAACGAATGAGTTTGTGTTTTTAATATTATTTTACCCTTTACCTTATTACGCATGGTTTATTCTGTTTTGACTAGGATAGATAATTATCACCTGTTTGAATTGTATCATTAGGAAACTGAAACAAATGAAAGAACTTTTATATATATATTTTTTTCTTTTTTGAAAGTTGTTGTTGGTGTTTAAATTGTTAACTTTTACCAAGCATTTTTAAAAAATATTTTAAATTAATATCTCTTCATACTGCTTTTTTCAATTCGTTTTGAAATGCTCAGCAAAAATGTCGATTTTGCAAGCTTCTGTTTTTAAAGTGTGATATTTAAGGTTAGAAGTCTTATCTTAACTTAGAATTGCCGTTTCAAATAACGATAAACATTTTTTTCTTTTCTGGGATGTTTTTTTTCGCATATTGTTTTTAAACAGAAATTGCTTAAATTATCTTACAAAATTCATTAAAAATTATCCAATAATTGTTTATTGGATTTTATTTTATTACTTATTTTTTATTTATTACTTGTTATTTATTTATTTATTACTTATTTACTTATTTTTCTCATTTTCAGATAATGGCAAAAATTTTGTTGTGGAAATGGGTTTTCGAGATTATTTTTTTTTATCATTAAACCCTGTTTAAGACAATGTTTAGATTAATGCCAAAATGCGAAACTTTTTATAAATTGTTTAGAAATTAAATAATATTGCAGAATGCAGAATAAAGAATACAATTAGACATTTGAAAATGATTTTTTCAACACAGGGAAAATCCACTTCATTGTCACGTTTTACTTTAATTTTTGTATTGTCACATTCGACCAACCATACATATTTAATGGCTTTCCAATATTTTTAGATTTAAAAACAGTGTTTTCATAGAACTTGTACTAGTGACAAATGCAGAAGCTGAATGCCCCCACCTCTTTTAAGAACCGTTTCTATGGTAATTTTATTGTGTTCTGGAACTGTGCCTGTTTAAAATGCTCATGACACTTTCTAACCCCCTTCGTGCGAATTCCTTTCGCCGACCCCATCACGTGATTGCCACTTAAGTTCATTTACCCACTTTTTCTGCTATTTCTTGTTTTGTAAATGTTACTATTTTTAGAGTAAAATTTCGTGCTGATAGCTAAAAAATAGTTTTTTTTTCGTTGAACTCTATTTTGTTTGTTGTCTGAAATATCGCCAGTTTTCCATGAATTAAACATTAGTAATTGAGGTCTCTCTATTTAGTTTCTACTTAATTTTTAAATATAAGCATGGAAATAATTAGGAATATAAATATTTGATTAGAAAAACCTGGAGAATAAAGTGAAAGACAAATTAAGTTGGCAATACGCAAAAAAGTAGGCTGTATATCATTACTAATGAATTAGTTCTGAATATCGTCTTCATGCGATATATATAATATAGTAAATATCAAAAATGTTCTAAATTGTTTTGTTTTATAAATTGCTATTTTACGTAATAATCTCTTCATTAAAAACAAATTATTTTTCTCTAACTCGGACTAGATGAAACATGTATGTTACGTTATTTTGTGGAATTCAATGGGCTCCGAAATTGGAATAAAAAAGAAATTTCTAATTTGTCTTTTGCATTGAGTAGTGTATTTTTTGCCAAAGTTAAATTTTTTATCCTTCCTAACACAGTTCGAATGTAGTGGAAATGATGACTTTTCAACTTTATGCAAAAGATATCTTAAATCACGAGAGTAATTTAGAAATGAAATTTGCTAATAGTATTTACTTTCCTCTATTATTATTGTTTTTATTTTACGAATTTTTTATTCGAAGGAAAGGAAGACGATACTTTTCTCCGAAGTTTGGTGTAGTTAAATTATTGGGGTGAAAAAGCTACAATCTTAAAATTACCTTTGTAAAGGGCAAGCTGCAATCAATGAGCTCACTTTATGACTTTATTAAACTATGACGTTGTTATTGCTTGAACTTGAAATGGTGGCAAAACGTCCTGGGATCCTCTTAAACAACACTATTCGGAAATAAGTAGGCCATTGAGTACGTTATGAACGAACTATTCGTTGCATTTGGGCCAACTACTCGGGATTTCTTTGTATACAGTATACAAATGTGGACCGATTCCCCACGAAAGTTCTTCATTGAGATAAACTACTGCCATAAATGGCAGCTTTGATAGAATTCAATTTCTAATCTTTAAAGACGTCATGGTAGCAGAAGATGCCACTCTTCTTCTTTTTCATGTTGTAATATAATTAGGTATTTTTATTTTCTCCTAAGCAGAGGAGGTATTGTAGTGTTGTTTGGCGGTTTTTTTTTTTTAAATTATTAAAAAAAATGAGCTTGAGTTTTTGACGAATCTTCTTGTTTCTGATTTTCTCGAGTTCAAAAAACACATTTTTGAACACTTGCGTTTTTCTTTGAACTCGGTAACTCAAACGCTTTTAACTAAGTGGATGAAATTTGATTTATGGACTAATGAATAAAGATATAGTTTTCTATCAAATTTTGAGCGAAATCGTATCGAAATCATCTATCTGTTCAAATACAAATGAACTCGATAAGTTCAAAACATGAAATTGTAGATAAATAGAATTTGGTACAGAAATTTAACATCTAAAATATAGATTATTGCCAAATCTTAAACAAAATTTGTTAAAGGGTTGACTGTCTGCTTGTACTTTCGCATGCTTGTAAGCGCATTAAGTCCGACGCAATGATTTAATGTATGAAGTCGCGTGTCGTATTTTGTGATTGTAGCTTTGTGTTAAAACTTCGGTTTTAATCGATCGTGGGGGAGGAAGGCGTCCGACACATACACATGGCTTTCTGGTATACAGTTAATCGCCAAACATTAAGATCTAAGATTCTTGTTTTTAAATAAATGGCGAACGTTTGACAAAATTATTTGTATGAATCATTTTTTATCTTCAAATTTTTTAGTGTTATGCATGTTTTATTAAAAATCCATTTCTAAAAGAACGTAAGAGTAAATTTGATGGACTGCTTCAAATTTTTATTTCACGATGCTTTACGAAACCCTTGTAACATTGCAGTTAATCTCAAGACTAAAATTAAATCCATAAAAAGTTTTATATTATCTCTTAGATTAACGTTACGGATATTATTAATATCATCGATTGGATTGCTGAAAAAAATTATTTGTTGGTTGCGCAATAAGATTATTTTGTTTTTCAAAACTAATTTTGATTGATCGTTATCCTTACTGTACCGTTATCTTAAATCCTATCTATATGTGGCTTGTTAGATTCGAAGCCTTAAAACAATCGCCTGATTTCTTGTACGGCTTCTGACGATGTCCCTTGAAAACTGATCAGTCATCCGATTTCCATTTACTTTAGAAGATGCTAGTTGATACTCTCTGCTTTACTCGGAATTTAAAAATATTTTTAAAATTCATTTATAAAATATTTTTCATGTATGAATTGGTTTTGTGTGTATTATCATGATACACACAATCCTTGCTTATACCATACCAATTAACTGACTGTCCTTGGGTCATGATATCCTGCAATCACTTGAAAGTAAAGGAAATATCAATTTTTTTTAGTTCTTTAAAATATTTTTAAGTAGTTTAAATCAATAAAAAGAAAAGATTTGAAACAGAAATTTCAAAAATAATAGAATATATCCGAATCTCACTATATTTCAAAATCGTCTGCTTTAAATTTTAAAAAATTAACAATTGAAGAAAAAAATTGCGCAGTAATTCTGTATCGCTGAAAAAGTAAAATTTTAATTTTAAGATGATATTAAAATTTTTCTTGTAACGTAATTTGTTTCGAAATTACTGCGGAAAAACGAAAAAATTTCAAATGCTAATGTAACTTTCGCTCTTTTGGAAGTTGGCGGTTTTCTTTTATCCCTAAAGAATTAGTATGCAAAGTCTGGTTGAAGGCGGACCAGTCTTTTAGGTGGAGATATATAACTTACATATATAGCCACAATGACTTTAATTTATATTGATTACAATTCCATTGAATATATTTTTTTGCTATTTTAACATCCAGGGGGGGGTGGAATAAATTTTTATGTATGTTTATGTAAAAATATTTCCTGGTAAAAAAATTGACTTTGGTTTCTTTTAAAAAGTGACAAATTGAGTATTGTTTGGGGAAGATTGTCTTTTTAATTTCTTTTCAGAGGCAGCTTTGAAATTGTTTCTCAGTCATCCTTTATAGTTCGGCAAACGATTTTTTTAAGTATAAAATTTATAGACTGATATACTGTGTGTAAAATTAAGACACATACGATTGAAAAACATGCAGGTTGCCTTATAGAACGGATCTTTGTACCTATAGCTACAAGATTTGATATCTAATTACTTCTCTCGTGTAGTAAATGCTCACCAAGAAATTTTTTCAAAATTTTTGTTAGATTTTGAACAAAAATAATCACTTTTGATATTTTTTTCTAAATAATTATTTGACCATTGTCACGAGAAAAAAAACCCCCATTGTTGCGCCGTTTTAAAATTTAATAAATAGTTTTTCATTGGTGTTCATTTTATTTTCATACATTTTTCCGAATTGTAATAAATTTGAAAGAATTATTTTTAATATATTTGCAACTATATTTTTCATTGTTTTAGTTACTGCGTTTATTCACAAATGCACTGTGGAGATATTAAATGTTTGTATGCATCTTTATCGTGTCTTTCATAAATTTTTTTTAAAACTAAAGATTTGAATCAAGCCTGGCACTTTTAATGTTTAGTACTGAGGTTTCCAATTGTCTTTTCTATTATTTTTATTATTTTTACTTACTTATTTTGTTCTCTTATTTCAGTATTTATATATTTTTGACCACATAACAATTTTTGACTCTGACTAGTAAGTATAAGAATTGATGTGAGTTGTCTGTCCCTTCTCCCTCCTCTCCCTGACATCGCCCACATATAATTTTCCGATTGATTTTTTAGATGTTAATTATACCAAGCCATTTAACTATTCAGTTTTTTCATATAGTAATGGCGTTGCAATTTAAAGTTCGTGACAACTAATGACAATGCGCAGAAATTGCATCTTTAACACATAAAATATATATATGTTGGCGTATAGACAGGCCATGTGACCTAAAATTCCCAAAATTAGTTCAAATAACTTGGAGAAATGGGAATACATCGGAACTATTTTTTTAATTAATTGAAAACTGAACGAGATTTCGGCGTTTTCATAGTTATTCCAAAATTATTATTGCACTAAGTTGACTTGCAATATTTTCAAAACTCATTTTTACCTTGAAATTCAAGCAGCTTTCATTGTTTTAAATATTTAATAACGTGATTTTTTTAATCTAAAAAAAATTCTGTTTGTGTACTTTGCGTGATGAAAAACAGAAAGTGAATTTGCATTATTGTAAAAAAACAACGTGCAGCTTGAAATAAGAATACTCAGACATTTAAGTCTTAAATTATACTATGAAAGTATAATATTCATGATTATACTTTTAAATTATATTATAATTATATAATGCCTCTACCGCATTAGTAAGGTTCATTGTCGCAATAATCAGGACAGGCGTAAGGCTATTAAAATAATAAAGTTTTGATCTCTCTCACAATTTAATAGTTAAAAAGATTTGTTGAAAAAGTCATGACCATCAGGCTATATAAGAGATTTAATTGAAATTACCAATCGCATCCAAAATTTCTAACGAAACTTGTTTGGTCGTCAAAGGCAGCTAGTCTAAAATAAGTCTTTACTGGAATATCGATTTATGAGGCTAAAAATTAAATTCCATAAATATTTTAAACTCTAATTTATGTATTTGTATAATTGTCTAGACTAATTATATTTTACTATAGTATACTTATTTTAATAACTTAAAATTGCTCTTTAGTGTAATTCACTACTTTGCTAATATTATCAGTATGTGACAGATAAAACATAGCGTTGCATAATAGAACTTTCGTCGACATGAAAAGGGAGGAAGCTTGTTTGTTCGTGTACCTATTGTTGGCAAGATAGTGCGATTCTACAATACACCTAAAACAGTACACATGGCAAGGAACGTGTTTTGTAGAAATACATAAATCAAGGATGCAAAACAGAAGCACCTTTCTGACTTCTTAGAACTTACTGTTTATGGCGGGAATCCCTTTGAGTGTCTTGTTTTATTTGACGTCATTGTTTCGATGACGTTGCCGGTCCTTGGTTGGGTTCCAGTAGACCTTTTCTTTTTCCTTCCCTGGTTTCATTTTAAGTTCCTGTTGCTGTGTTTAAGCCAGATCTGCGATTGGTTCGGGACTATTTAACAGTGCGTAAGGATACACCGAATACCTTCCCTCGTTCTGTCAGCCTGATTTGTCACTGACTATAGGGACACTTTTATTCTGTGGGCGGGGACAATGAAATAATACCAAAATAGAATGTTCTGAAAAGTATATATATTAGAAAGAAAAAAGTTTTAAAACTTTTTTTTGTTGTTAAATTTAACTATACAATACATGAGTTTCCATGTTATTTATTTATTATTTACGAAAAATCAAAGAAAATTCGAACGCCTAGTCCGAAATATATTAGCTTGTTACTGTTTTAAGATTGATGAACCAACATTTGTATTATTTTTAAAAATTTACCTATAGCAGTGGTAAAAAAAAATTAATATCGTCACAACACGCATGTATATAAAATCAATTCTAAAACAGTGAAAAGGATTATTGTGAAACATAAAATGAAGTTTCAAGTATGCAATTGTATTTTAACGGTTAAGTATATTCTGTGTGAATGCCAAGATTTTAGTACACAACGATAAATTCATTTCGGCACGACTGTTTTTAACTTTAATGGCATTTTACGTGATAACCCTCATTCAAATATTTTTGCCTTTTTAAAAGATATTCAAATTTTACATCCGATTTAATTTTATCTTGTTTAAGAATGCTTTAATTTTTAACGCAGAAACCATGCCTAACAAATATTTGGCAGGAATGACCAAATCTGGTCCTTGTGCCATAAAACCAACCCAAAAATTTATTGAAACGAAAAATAATCACTTGTTTCGGTTGTAAAGTGCCGCAAAAATGGTTTTCATGCTATTATATACTACGAAGTGAGGAACATTTTTAAACTTTCGATTGACTCTTAATTTAAAATTTTGAAAAATCCTTTCTTAATAAGCTTCTACTCCCTTTCGGTCCTATATTTTTTAATGAACATATTTCGATTCAGCTAGAAAGTCGTAAATTTATAGAAGTTTGATCATTTATTGTCCAAATTTTAGTTAAGGTGTTTGAAAATTGGGGAGGAGTACAGCTTAAGATTTCTAAAGTGGCACATGTTGCATATACATTAAAACTTAAAGCTCGGATACTTTCTTGTATACGAAGTATAGAGAAAGTATAGTATTCGTCAAAAAATTCAAACTCGAGATTTTGATGAATCTCCGCTTTTCAGACCACCCTGAGTCCGAAACACGCATTTCTAAAGAATGTCCGTTTGTTTCAGACAACAAACGGACTGTTCCGTCTAGCTCAAACAAAAACGTTTTGAGCTAGACGGATCAAATCTGTATCAAATTTTTAGTAAAGTCTTAAGAGGAACTCTCATTGCCCTATGGTCCGAATATTTCACACGATAGCTACAAACCGAAAATGCTACATAGATAAAATTCGGCGCACAGATTTAACATCTTTAGTATAGACGCCTATCAAATTTTGAGCGCAATCCAATGAGGGATGGACTTGATAGAGTTGTATCAATTCAACTATAAATTGTTGGGATATTTGCAATGCCTCTATTTGATTACGTATACCTGAATATACGTTTTTAAATGGCCGCATTCCATGGAAACCGATATGTAACTGAAGCAGTACATGGAAACCAATTGTCTACATTTCAAATACAGACAGGTTTGCTAAATATTAACTTAGTATCATCACTTTAACATACAGAATAGCTAGTTATTAATTACTCTGCAAGCCTTGTATCTGCGGGATGTTATCATAATGTTTGCTGTAGCGTGATATATTCACGTGGCATTATTAATAGGAGTGGAACAGTTATGAACTTCTAGACAATGCGTTATCAGAAAATGAATATCAACGTATGAGAATCCAAGGTGTTCTAGGAATAGCTAAGCCACGATTCTTAAACGCTCTTTTAATTAATGCATTGAAATGGTATGTGAAGTTGGGTTTCAATGTCTGCGGTTTGTGAAATTTCTCTTAAATTGCCTTTGGCTCGAAGTTGGGTTTTGAAAGGTTTCATTAAAGTTGGCTCACTCGCTAACGACGGTCACTATTGACTCGCTATTATTACGGTCATAATAGAACCGTAGTTGAATGAACTCGATTGTTTGATCATTGGTAATTGGTCGATTGTTTTAATATTATCGTTTATAACTATGTGAAGGTAAATAATAATAATGTTGTTTTAATGATTGTTTATTTAAAGCAATGTTAAACAATTTTTTGATTATATTTCCTTTGTATATATAAAGATCAAAGAATGAATTAAAAAAAATTTTTTTTAAATCGCTTATAAAGAAGTGTTCTTTTCTGCACCTTAACATACAGTTAACGTCTTTGAACTCAAACAATAATGGTATTCTGAATACCTCTATACGGTTTCACGTAAGATTCGGAATTTGAGAAGTTTCTTTTAGCTTTATGCGTAATTTTTTCGAAGAAATCAAATACGTACGTACTTAAAATGTCTCTTTATTTCATTCGTGTTGACTGTTCATAAAAAGCCACAAAATAAATGACAATGTTTGAAGATACGCATCTAGAGGGTATAGAGTGACTGTCATTAAATTCAATTTTCATTTAAAACAGAGCACATAATATCGATTAATTGTTGTTTAAAACAAAATTCAGGCCGAACATTACTTGTAAATAACTTAAAACCATATTTAAATCTATTTAATTGAGTGAATATTGTGTTGCTCTTCTTTTGTTGTCGAATTAAGTCGTTTGTGGTTACTTTAGTGTTGAGCAGAAATCGCTTCAAAAATTATCTGATGTTCAACTTCCTGAATGGCTGATGAGTCACGGCGGGATAGGATTAATTTTTTAAATATATATTTTAAAGCAATGATTAATATTAGAGTTAATGCAAAACTCAACTGGTATATAAAATTAAAACTGATGTAAAACTTGTAACGAAAAAAGGCAATGTGATGCATGTAGTGTGAAGGTTAAGGGTGTTAAAATGAATTATAATTAATTTTTAACACCCTGTTAAAATGTAAGAATGTGTTTTAAAAAATATTTTTGTATTGTTACTTTTTTTGCTGTACGATTGCTACTGTTCGGATAGTATGAACGTTTTTGTTGATCCATATGAGTTCGTAGATCTTGAATTCATTGACTGTTATTGGTCAGATTGTTCGTGAAGAATGCCTGAGATATTTTTTTAATATTTATCTTCTATTTTTTCCAAGTATTTTGATTGAAAACAAAATGGTACTAAAAAGGTTAATCTCGGATTGGATTATGTCAAGTGCACTTGCACCTGCATTCCAGTACTCTTATTTTATTCTCAAGTTCGGGGAATTCCGGTGCATCTGAGTGACATGGATAGAACGGTCATGTTATTCAGCTGGAAATACTTCGATAGGTTCGATCAAATATTGAATTATGACTTACAGAAGATGCCTTTGATTTTTTTCAAAGCCATTTATAACCATTTATTTATGTGCCAGCTGTATTTAATGGCTGGATAATCTTAAATAAATTGTCAGTTGTGCTTTAATATTGGTATATAGTTCTAACGCATTGGCACTCGCGAAAAATATTTAAGATTATTAAATTTTGTACAAATGATTTTTGAGCCGCTAATAAATGCAGACACAGCTTAGCAAGAATTAGTTTTGCCATGCGTTTAATTTAATTAATGATATGTTTATTTTCTACTTGATTATTTGAAGTAGCCATAACCGTTGCAATGGATCGTTGTAGACCTGGTAAGTGAGATACCAACCTAATTTATATATTTTCACAAATATTTTAAAGAAGGAATTTAAAGGATGGCCGTGGCAAAAGTATTGAGTATTTGTATGTGTATTTAACTGACTTCTGGATTTTGTTGGTGAAAATATAAATCCATTCTCAATTCCGATCTTGACTTCTAATAAGAAAGTAAAAATAATTAGCCCATCAAGAAGCTAAATAGCTTATCCTTGCTTTTTAATTCATTATAATAAAATATGCATGGTTCGATAAGGCTTTTGAATTTTTTTCTAAGAAAGTAAGTTTTTATTGACTATTAGCTGCCGCAGAAGAAATAATTTTGGAAATATCGTTTAAAAATTAAAATAACTGCTTTGTTTAATTAGGAATGATAGAAATAATGATATTTATTTTCTTGTCGACAATGAATACGTTCGTTGAAATTGAATGATATATAAAGGAAAAGTGAAATTAATATTTATTCTTTACTTTAGATATAATAATTGTACTATGCCTATATAAGCTTCGCGCAAGTGCAAGCAAGTTCGCAAAGTTTTATCGCAGATGAACGGAACGGCAGCGCATTATTTAACATCTTTATTTAAATTGCAATATTTTAATATTGCGTCTTTATTTAAATTGAATATCCCCAAATCAAATTACTTTGATATAGAAGTAAAAAGCCGCTGCCTCCAGTAAAATCCTCTCCTTTTTGTCTAATTAATTTATTCGATGGAATTATCGTCAGATAATTAACACTGTAAAGCACTCAGTTTTTGACCACTAGCAGCTGAAATAAAATCCAGTTTGAAAAACTAAATAGACTTTGGAGATGTGTTTAAATCTTCCAGATCAAAAACAGTAAACAAGACTTCTTGTTCGTTAATGGCTTAATCAATTATACTGTAGTCCCTGTAGAATTTTTTGTCTGAAAGCTTCTGAGGTAATAAGATTAGGAATGGAATTGAGCGTATCAACAGAATTTTAATTTGGGACATAATTCGATTTCTTTGTCTTTGGTTTGTGTTTGAAGTTGAATCAAATTGAATTTAAGGAATTGCTTTTCCTATTGCTTCAAATTAGCTCCGAAATTGATTCTGCCTTTGGTGAAGGGGTGGAAGTGGGGGCATAGACAAGTGAACTAAATCCGAAGGTACTTATTATACTTATTATCCGAAGGAACTTTGGAACTTGATTATATTCAGAATCCGTTATTAGGTTAGAATTGTGGAACTTGGTGAAGACTGTTGTCACTTAAAATATAGAAATAATTTTACAAGCAAATTGTAAAATGTTACTAAGTCTTGGTATATTTGCAGAATTAAGACACTCTTAATTTCTTTAATTTTTGTATCGGAAAAGAATAGTATTTTTCTTGACCTTTGATATTGCATACTATCATAGTGTGTGCGCCGGTACAAGGGCACCATAAATTTCAAGGAATCATTACGACAGTTTATCGCATCCAAGCGTTCATGACAAATTCTACTTTGGCACCCTCCCTAGAAATACTCGGAATACACCCCATGCCAATTCATTAAAACCTTTGACAGCTACCTGTGCGTGTGTGTTCTACTTATAATCGCAGGTCGGACCGGCTCATGATTACACAGCTGGCGCGATAACACGACATAAAATAAAAATCTCGGCCTTATGCCAATCTTTCAGATGGCTCGGCGTTGCGGCACCCTTTTATGAAGACTCCAACGCGCTTGATAAATTTTGCCGCTCAATGACCTCAGTTTGTGCGAAATCGCGTGATACCTGCTTTACCGCTATGGACCTTTCGGAAAATACCTGTCGAGGCGTCTTGTAGTGTGATGAGGTTCAATGTACCTGGCTGTCCAGATTTTTCAGAACGATTGGCTTTACGATTCTGTAAATAATTGTGGTTATTCATGCTAGATTGAATGTATTCGAAGAAAAGCGGGAACGTTTTTTAAGTAAAAATGATTTGACTCGAGCTAATGTTATAGGGTAGAAGTGTTGACAAAAGTATCTATTACTTATATATTTCCTACAGGTAGAATTTTAAATGGTTTAATTTTTTTTATCTTATTTAATGGTATGGTATCCGCAAGGAATTAAGTTTTGTGAGATTGTATAAATGGCGGTCCAGTTTTTAGTCTAAAAACTGTGTATTTTTTTTCAAAAACATGCACAGATATTCTGACTCTTAAAAGTTTTGGATAGGTCAAGTCATCAGACGGTGGCAGGGAGAGACTTTTAGAAACATATGTCACGTTGCATGATGCTATAACTTTTTGGCTTTTCTCCAAAATGTTAATATTCTCATTTCCGATGAGTAACCTTTGACGCACAGTTTTAAAATCATGGTTATGTACGTCAAACTGAATATGTGATGGCAAATGAGTATATGGCTACTAAAAGTATATTTCATGATAGATTATTTACGGGCTTATAGATTAGTTGCAGTTATAGAAGGTCGAATCAAAATCGGATCCTTCATTTAGCCTATTTTTAGATGTCATTTTTTAAAACTGAAACGTCTTATCCTATTGATAGAGATAATACGTTGATCTTTTTAGTTTTCATCAGGTTGTCTTAAGATGCTTTCCTCTTTTTAATGATGCTTGCATTTCAAAATTTAAAAATCATCGTGCATTTTCTCTCATATTCTTTTGCAAAAAAAAAAAAAAAAAAAAAAAAAAAAAGAGAGAGATTGACAAAGGTAACTCAGAGGCACTGTGAGCTAGAGTGATGAAAAATGGTATATGGACTTAACATGAAATTTGTGGATTTCAGCAAAATTGTAGGCGGGATCAACATTGATGAGGTCTGCCTATCTTTCTGGCTGCCCGATTGTAAGAAATGAGAACTACAAAATAAAGATAACTAGATGGATGGTTTTTGAATACAGGTTAAAAATCTTAAGTATAAACACCTATCAAATATGGAACTAAATCTATTAGGGGATTGACATTTTGTCGGTCTGTACTTACGCAACCATGCATAACTCAAAAGCGCAGTGACTGAAATAGTATATGGCATTTTGTGACTATAAATGTTCTTCTGTGTTTTGATTTCCCTTGTATCTTATTAAATACCAGGAATTAATCGCCTCCCACCAAAAAATCGCCAAGGATCACACAGTAGATTCGGTAAGAGTTTTAAATTTACACCAAAAATCAACATTTCATTAACCATTGATCGCCAGTGTCATGCAAGTCATTGACGGCCTTACCTAAAGTCCTAAGTTAAGAAAGTATGCGAGAATGTTTTAAGACCATTCCAACTGGTTTAAATTTTTATGTTTTTCTCATTAACGCGTTTCTGTTGTAGAGTCCTTTTTTCTAAACAATACGTAGTATAATGAAAATATATTGAATATTAAATATTTTATTTATCTTTGATGAATCAATTATTTTACTCTAGATATTTTTACCCTGGAATATTTAGCAGCTTAAAACCAAGTTATTTTTCTTAAGCTCATAGAATTCTTAGAACGTATTAACTCAGGCTATATCCTTAAACGGTTAAAGTAATATGTTGTGTCTTTGAATCTTTGAACAAAGCGCATTTTTCTTAGACAAATAAATCTCAACATGAGAAGTTTGCTTTAGTATGGACACTTGAATTTCTGCGAAACTAAAGAACAGATGCCAAACCTGTATTTACTAGAGGCACACAATAGTAAACGCAGATGGTGTAACATGAGATCTCTTCCACTTGATATACCAAGCACAATGTGAAGCCGCCAATTGGAAATTTTTCTTTTCTCAAGAAATTTTTAGTTTCTTCTTACACCATTATAAAGAAATAAGCCAAACTTTGTTTTTGTCTTTCTGTGTCTGCATTTTCCACAGAAATCGGAAAAATGTGACCTTAAGCCTTCTTGCTTTTAATTGCACAATCCGTCTCCACCGCAGCTAAGTAAACAATAACCCGCTTCTTGGAAGCGGGCTGTGTCTGTTGTGTTCCTGGTAGAACGTAAGGCGATGAACAATCCCCGTCACATTCTGAGTCAGATCTATTCCCGGGTAATTTTGTCGTCAACGAACCGAACATTAACGCTAGATCGTTCCAGCAACAGCAAGTATTGAATGCATTTTAGCTGGAGCGTGATTTTATGCGCTTTGTATTCTCAGAGATTCATTCCTTGTCACGCAATGCTTTAGTTGTTACACGCAATATCTAACCCCTTCTTTTTTTTATTGTTTCTGGTCTATATTCCCAATCGTCATTTAGCTGGTTAGTTTTCCATCTTGGATACTATATAAGAGCTGGACTAAAGGAAACGAGGCATGTAAAATGTTTCCTTAATTGATGTTTTTATTTTCTTGGGTTTCCCTCTCCTTCCTTCTTTTGGAGTGTTTTTACCTATTTTTCCCTTTGAGATTATTTAGGTAAGGATTGATCGGACAATTTTTGGTTTGCGGTTCTTGGGCACCAGTAAATTCTGGAAGTGACAGCATGATCGATTGTGCCGATGGTTTAATTTTCTGCTTGTTTTCTTTCATCGAGGTGAATAGGATTCATTTTCTTTTACTCTTGAGTAGTAAGTTGGCATGTTGGAAAAAGAGTTTTGTCGGTCTATTGGCAAGCTGTGTTCGATTATCTCTTTTGCGGCAACAGTTTTGCAACTATTTTGATTCCATGTGTATGTTGTATATGTAGTTTATTTGCAATATCTTCGGAAGGATTAAAATTTTGATGATCGATTAATACCTGCCCTCACCTTATCGATTTGTCTGGTGTTCTTTTATTATCAAGTGTGATTTGCCCGGGAGAGAGCTTTTTACTTTTATATTTTATCCACGACCCCATACCTGGTGCAAGAGAATTCCATAGCCTCATTTTAAGAATCGGAAATTAATTCAGACCTCAAATGTTCTCATTGCTGGAAAGCAAAGTAAGAACATGAATCATTTATTAAGTTTAACAAAATGGAACTGACTTAAAACAAATTTAAGAAGTAATATTTCTAATGAAATGTTTTAAACCCAGTTAATTCTGAAGTATTTTAAATTACTTGAAATAAAAAAACGGACAGTATTCGTTACCAGTATTTGAACATTCCTTCTTTAACACTGGATTAAACTGCTCCTCGAATATTTAAATATTGTTTTAATTTAATTCATATTTACAATACTTTTTTTAACTAGCGTTTGTGAAATAGTTAGCATTCAAAATTTTAATATAATTAATTAAGGACTGCAGGCCGCTATACAGTAACCATTCTTTTAAATGGTCTTGAACTATTTAATTCGCGAAAACATAGAAATGACATAAAATTGTTTTCATTGAAATGTTTGTATCGACGCAGGCATTCAAGCATGCTGTAATTAACGACCACAATGGCAATTGAAAACCTTCAATTATTTATGCATTAAATGAGTTGGGTTAAGTTTTGTTTACTAATTTAAACCCTTCTCTTGTAATCACACATGTGCTGTATCTTGTAAGCTTCAGTAATTGAAAAACAAAGGAAATTGATTGTATGAAGAAATCGACATAATTAGATAGTCTTGAAAATGAATCGGATATGTTCAGAAATAATTGATATTCATAAGGAGGACTTAATTTGAAAGCCTGTGATTGATATTCTGTTCCAAAAATTGTTATTTGAAATTAAGGATGCAGAAAGAGTTCCATGATATTGTGTAACGCATAGAATTGTATAACTCTATTACCAGTAATATAATAACTCGTATATCACCTCCATTGTCAACTTTTTCCCCTCCTCTTGTTCCTTGTTCAATATATATCGAGCATCCGAAAGAATTATTTTTAAATTTGTCCTTTTTCTCTGTATACGTAATTCTCAGAATTTACTTGTCAAGAATTGAGTTCATGGGTTCCTGCTTGTTAATTACATCTTAAAATAGCATCTTGTTGTCACATTAGCCTCTTTTGATCGAAATATAACTTTATACTAGCCTTTAATGACACTCCGCTTGTCGTGGCAATTATGTTTAAAACATACACATTGTACTTTCAAGGACATCGCTAGCATTAAATATGATATCACGAGACAGGGTGATAAATCGAACGATGGCTGTAACACGTGACTTGGCAAATGGTGTTTTGAATGCGATTTCTTCCAAAACGGCAACAACGAGGGTTTTGGCAGGTGTCTTCTTTGAAGACGGTTTTCGACTAATGAGAACGTGCACCAAGTAACTAGGCGAAAAGACTTCTAAGTAATGTAAGGAGGGCGAGTTTGATTTTTTGGCAGAAGGCTGCTTTTGAAAAACTTTTTTGCTCGGTAAATGGTGCAACAAAAGCTGTATAGTAAGCAATGTGACATTAGACAAGTGTTTGTGATGAATAGTCTGCTGTGGGAAAAAAGGTTTTTGTCTTCACGCTGAGGCAATAAGCAAATTTCTCAATCTTGACATAACTGGGACACACTCCCGAGAAGGGATGCTTGCAAAGAAGAATTCAAGGCAAATTTCTCTGTGTTAGTAGTAGGGCTGGGCGAAAACCGAACTTCATCATCGCGATATATTTTCTGACACATATCGATATTTTTCGATATATCGATATCATCTATATCTATACGCTTGATTGTGAAAATGCGAACTGCGAAGAAAATTGTGAATTTAATCTGAATTATTCCTTTTTGCTTTTATTTCTGCATATGAATATTTAGCGATTAAATAAAGGATAATCAACAACCTTCAGATAATCGCAATTACTTTTTCATAATAGTATCATTCAGTTAGGGAACAGAAAGCAGTTGATTCCAAAAGGACATGTTTAATACAAGTATTTTTGTATATATATTAGAATATGGCAGTATTTATAGAAATATTAACAAAAATCCTGTATAAAGGTGAAAAAGAATGAAAAGCAACGAAAATAAACACTAACCGATAACCAAAACGAAATCGGAAACTCAAATTAATTGTGAATATCGATTTATTGTATTGCGATTCATCGTGAACTATTATTCATAATCATGATTTCGATAGATCGATATTTTTCAAAAACTGGCATTAAAAAAAATTGATTTTTTTGGTGAATCGAAAATCGGCACAGTCCTAGTTAGTAAAAAATATTAGCATTCTCATTCTGCTATTTTTTAAGGTGCCTAGATTTTTGGGAGCTATTGTAAATATTGTCTTTTTCATTTGAAGCTGTGTTGCACTTATAATTCTGAAATATATTGATGCTTACTATTTTTGGCGTTAAATAGTAATACTCTTGCTATTTTTGGCGATGCTTTTCAATGCAATTAAAAGTTTTTGTGGTTTTAGAGTTAAATCCGTGTAAAAAAATTGATTGCCAAATCGTGAATGCCAGTGATTTGTAGGTTCTACTTGCGTTAACTTAGAATCAAAATTTTAAGTTCCCAGTATCATCGCAGTCAGTTTAATCGCTTTATCTTTCGCCCCTTGTAACTTTTTCCTCAGATGAATTTACTTATCACACAAAGCTCTAAGCCACTTTAGGCATCCGTCTAGCTACGCGATAACTGATTTTTTTGATATACTGACAAGCAGACTTATGCAAAGTTACCATAAAATTGCAAGCATTTAGGTGCATTATTTTGTGGTCTCTAAATTCACATTTGTGAAGAGAATATAATTTTAAAAAATTTACATCGCCAATAACGACTGATGAAATTTACATTGTCTTCAATAATGATCGATGCAGCCTGAACGAAAAGTACAATGTCAGTCACCAGTGACTAGCTATATACGAAATGAAAATGTTCTATCAATCACCAGTGACTGACAGTGTACGAATTGAAAATGTTCTGTCAGTCACCAGTGACTTATGCGATCCGAAATGGCGTTTCAATGTCAGTCGAGGATGATTGACATAGTGCTTAATATGTTAAAAAGCAGCTATTCTCAAGTGCCGAAGAAGTGCAGCGATAAAGCGCAGAAGGTGGTCAGGTATTGAACAATGGCAAAAGTGCATAGCTGCATGAGCGAGTTACTCCAAAGGAACCGCCGAATAAACGAGGCCCGTCTGTATTTATTCGTCAGTAATAAAATAAGCTGATCTTTATGAATGTGGTAGTATATTTTTGAAATGTTTATTTTAATTAGTGATTTATTTTATGTAAAAAATAATAAATTCGCTGAAGAATTTAGTCATCAAATTTTAGATTGATCAAAGTTATTTTTTAAATTTTCCCTGCTTTTAGTTTCCGTGGGGGGGGGGGGCATACATTTTTAGATGACGCAATTTCTAGTGATAAATATATTCTGTGAAATATGTGAAGGGGTTTTAAAATGTGTGAGAAAGATGCGAGTACAATGGGTAACGTTTCGCAATGAAGAATTCCTTGTAGTCTCATTATTTTTCTCCTTCCACTTATATATTGTTACAAAGGTATGGGGAAGTACGCATATGATATGACGTATTGCGTAGTTAATTTTAAAGTTGGATGCGTCGCGACGTTTTAATATTCTTATTTGCTAACTGGACTTACTGTTACTCTATTTCTTTTTATTATTTCTGCTACAGTGAATTAGAAACTAAAGTAGCCCTAAAGACAAAGATCAATAAAACGAAATTATAGTTCGAAACATTTTTTTCTTCAATGCCCTTTAAATGCCTTAAAAAAAGCATTTGAATTTGACACTTACAACTTTGCAAACTTTGAAAACCGCACAAATCAATAAAATTATTGCTTCCGCTCTTCAAGTTACGGAACGTGTACGTTGGACAAATAACGTTCTCAAAATGATGGGTTTCGTCTCCTATAACCCATTGTTTATCTTTAAACTGGGGGCATAAAGGAGAAAATGTGGTTTAAAAAAAAAGGATGGCGCAGGATGTTAGCAAACATAAATTCTTACGGCTTTTGCTTACCTCCTTCTTCTTTAGTGACGTCTAACGGTTATCATTACCGGGAAAATTGCAAATGTCAGTTAAATCCTTTATCGGTGAATCGCCATAGCATGCCTCTGAAAAATAGCTGGTATTGAAATGTTTAATTAGCAAAAACGCTTGATTTTTAAAAAGATAACTAAACCAGCCGGAGTGGTCTCCTCTAAACTTTCTTGCATACTCACTAATATAAGTATCCCAGAGAACGCCTTGCGTGGAATTTGCATACAATACTTACGAAATATTAACTTTAACTAATTTTTTTATTATATGAATATAGAATTTTTACCGAATCTATCATGTCATCATTGACGATTAATCCCTGGCATGCATATAATACTATCTGGAAATTGAATTTGTGTTTTGGACGCGTTTTTCCTTACTGATCAAAGCAAAAAAATTGACACT